>JAFBJS010008114.1:0-16939 GCA_016785265.1 Paraplagusia blochii | reverse complement strand
ATATTTTCAGAAGTTCTGTAAAAGGTCATGGTAATATATCTAACCTTTGATCTTTCATCCAAATAAAATTGATGTGTTGCAATGAAATGTAAATTGACACAGACTGTCTTGAAAGTATGGCTGGTGGCGTAGTTTTCCTACTGGAGATGTGATTCAAAAACTTCAGTTGAAAAGTAGTACAGTACTACATCTTCAAAAAATGGACGATGCCACAGCATACCTGGGAAGTGCGTGGTTTTCATAAAAAAGCTATCAGCAATAGCTGACAAAGGACGCTGAAAAGATGAAAGTGAAATTTGTAATAAAATATTAGATGTTTCCAATATGAGCGACAAAGTACTTGTAAGCCACTTCAAGGACAACAAACCCCATGTAGTAGCCTCAGCTGGTAACAATGCAGTACCAATAGGTGATTTCGGTTAAAGTTAAAGAAGAGATCAGAGAGCAATACCACAGTGTTTACAGCAACAAAGCAGAAAATTCTCAGAGTTTCTTCAAAAAATACTGTGTCTTAAGCATAGATATTGTACTATTGGCCCTCAATTGGCAAGGTGTCTTCAAGTTACCATGCATTTTAGATATAAACATTATTTACTGTTAAAATAACAGTTTTTGGTTATTAAATTAATATTTTTTTTCCCTTTGGTCATGCAAACTCAGTATAAGGTTTTGCACAATCAATGGAAATTTACAGGTTAAATGGTGAAAGAATCCCCACCTGTTGACTTGATGACTTGGCCTGTCTAAAAATCTTAGAAACCTAAGTTGTCTCAGATTAAACTGTTAATGGTGCATTATTGTATAAACAGTGCTATAGAAATACGGTTGGTTTTAATATTTTGAGTCATTTATTCATTTTCATCCTTCGTTATTGGGTTTCAGGGGCAGATCTCTCCATGTCTAGAACCCAAATCCCACTGCTCCAAACACTGAGACTTCCTGTGGGTAATGAGTCCACAGTTTTTAATGTAACAACAAAAAATGATTGTGGAAATACACTTGAATATGTGAACTTAGACAGAATAACGACTCCTATGATTTCACCTTTGAATCCCTTTACTGAACAAATCAGTTTGATTCCTTTAGGATTGAATCCATTAAAACCTCCTACGGTTCATAATAATAACAACCTACACATTTAACGTAGAACAAGCCCATCTGGGTTGTGTTCAATGATACTTTATCATGTTGTGTATTTTCTGTTTCAGACCACACACTGCCCACAGCTGGAGGATAATCAGAGAGTGTGAATCGGCCCGCTGCTGGGTCTAACTGTACACACACCTGTCACACTCAGCGTAACGAGTGGACTGAGTTCTGCAAGTTAAGCATGGGGGAGCACACTGCGGTCCAGCTCCTCGTGCTCCTGCTGCCCCTTCTTCTCCTCTCCAGGCTGTGGGCCTTCCCCTTCAGCTCATCCCTGGATCTGGACGTTACTCCCAGGACTACTGTCTTCTTAAAAGGTGAGAAGTTCAGCCGGGCGAACACTGTGCAATGGTTTTATTAAATGTGGCAGCAACATACTGCTCTCAAGTGAAATCTTAGGCTGATGTGATACGATAATCACCACACGTCAGACTCCTGCAGCCAGAACCTGTTGTATTGTTTTCACACACAGTCATCAAATGTAAATTTGTGATGTAATATTCTATCTTATTAGTATAGTAAGTGTTTGCATATGTGTCTAAGACTATATATGTATTTTGTGCTTCTTGCCTTTTTACATCATGGCGAGGGGACTACAGATGAAAACTGTTACATTTTGGTGTGGCTGAAGACATGGTGGTAGGACCCAAAGGCAGCACTGGGAGACTCTTCCTTAATTTTCAATATTTATTTAAACTTATAAGGTTTATTTATTTAAACAAAAACTGACGTAAGCTAAACATAGGCTCTTGAACAAATAGTCTTTTTCTAATACTAAATGGTTTGGCTTCTTCTACTGAGTGAGGGAGAGGGGGTTATATGCTAAGGACACCAGGTAATTCAAGTGAGACTAATGACGAGGACACAGGTGACAGTGCTCACACTAATTAACCCACACAAGGTAACAGGGGAGGGGATAGACAGACGTCACAAAAACTACCCTTCTGGCTTTTTTAATCAAGTGTAATCATGTGTTTTAAATTAAATTGCATTGTCCACTTTACATAAACTGAACTTCATTGACAGAGTACTGTTGTGAAAATGAGAAAAATGCATAACAATTCATAAATCTTCTGTGATCAGGCATAGAAAAAAAAGAGGACAACGTGTATGGACCAATGTCTTGACATATATCGGTGTTCATTCTTGTCTGAACTCACAGGCTTGTTTGATTTTCACATGATCGATAGTCCAGAGGTGATTGTGGGGTAATTAACTTGTTGCATGAATCAAGCAGACAATTTGTTGTAAGACTGAAAAATCCAGGCAAAATCCTGGTAATTTGCACATTGTACGCTGGCCTTTAAAAGATCATTTCCATAGGAGGAAAGAATAGTATACAAGACACAATAATAGACACCAAGTGTTGGTTTCTGTTCTGTAAAGAAGAAAAAACTACAGGAAGTGCTGCATTAAAACCAAATATCTGCAAGTACTTGTTGTTTTGCAAATGAATCGTAGTTTAACATTAAATATTCAACCACAAATTAATATTTATTCATCTTATTACTTCGTACCTTTAGGTCCTGCCTGAGAATAGTTTTATTTCTGATTTAGTCTGATTTATTTTTTATTTAAATGTTCATTTAACAGGGATGGTACAGTTACATTGTTACCAAAGGTCACCAATGTCATTGTACATGGGGCTTTTAGCCATTGGCTATTACAGCCCTCTGTTCAAAGTGTTGGTAACTTTTAAAATGAACATTTTTGTAAATATATATATATATATATTTTCAAAAATAGTGTTTAAAAGCCTATGGCAAGAACACAATAATAGATGTAATTAAAATCTTATCAATGCCACTGGGGGTGGGGATGGGATAGTTGCTTGTTGTGCATTATAGTGTATTTTATTAACGGTTGCACCACCTTATTACAGTAAGCTCTGGCCTCCTTGTCCTTATTGCTGAAGCTCCTCCCTCCCCTCCCTGTTGAAGAGGTGGCACAGTTTCAGTGGTCGGCCCCGTAGACACCTCCGCTGTGCTCTGAGTTATTAATCGCCTCTCTCAAGCCTTGTCCTAGATCACAAGGCTCAGCAAACACTCCTAAATGAAACAATAGACAGAAGGCTCTCATAAAAATGGTCCTGATCACAGCAGACTTGATTAGTGTCTGTGCAGGACAAAAGTGCTGAGCACACTTGTTTTCTTTTGGCATACTGTGAATTTTTACACGCACACTGTCAGCACCTCTTCCTTCTTCTACCTTCCCTCGTCCACCTCCTCTCCCACCCACTCACCTTTGCCCCGGCTCTCTCCTGGCTCCCTATCACTGCGGCAAAGCCTTTATTGCATATGTACAGACACGGAAACGGTGACCGGGGCAGACTGATGGGATCGCCGCGCTCTCTCCTCTGATCCGTCTCTCTCCTCTCTGTCCTCGGTGTATCATTAGAGGACACGTGGAGCGAACAGGACCAGTTCTGCTCCTGGACGTTCCCTCCTCTGCAGCACCATAGGAGACGTTGAATGTAATGCAGGGAGTGCGAGATGATGAGAGGATGAGCTGCCTGACGGCCTGAATCTCAATCAGTCAGCAGTGAATCTAACAGCAGAGGTGCACAGGCTGATCTGTTTAATCTGCCAGTTGGAAAGCAGAATTTGATGGAAAGAGGACTTTTTGGCATCACAGTGTCCTCATTGGACGTGTGTGCTGTAATTGATGTGACATGATTTGCAGCCAACTGTGTTTGCTGCCATTGTTTGGAAATTGAGAGCATCCAGAGGAGAGTACACAGGAAGTAGACAGAGACTGGAAACTTTAAATCAGAGATGCTGAGACACTACTCTGATGTGTCAGTAGTGGTGATTGGAGGTTGTTGAATTGAGGGTATTTTTGTTGGCACGGGCAACAGAAGCGGGGTCGCAGAGATGCATTTGCACCCCCACTTTTCCTCCACACCTCCCCCTGTCCTCTCCCCATCAGCGCCAACAGTTTTCTCATCATCATAAACCCCATCCCGTCATAAACAGAGTAAACAGAGATGTACTTTTGACCTTGCTAAATATTGAGCTTTCTAAAATATACTCAAAATAACCCCAGAAGACATGTCAAGACAATGTGATTATGAATATGATGATCAACCAAGCCTGTTCATGGAGCTGAGTCATACCGATGAGTAGAGAGATCTCGTTTCTAATTCTTGTATCATTTCTAATTCTATATCTCTTTATCTTCTCTAATTTGTATTGATTCCAGTTCTAATTATATGACAAATATGGTTAATGCTGTTGCTCTCCCTAAGTCAATTTTCCCCCCAACTTTGTTTTAATAGCCTTTATAGGTCGTTACCACCTCTGGAGTTGGCTGTGTGCTGATACTATTATGGTTAGCGCTGACCCAGTCTACAGCTGGCAGCAAACACATCACTGCTGCACCGTCTTATCGCCTAATTGGTGAATTCGGAGATGCACCGTGTCTTACAGTCTATGTTTACCTTGCACGCACTACATATTCTGTCGTTTTTTTTCCTCCTTTTTAGTCATTGTTGATGCTCCCTCTTTACTTTGCCTATTTATTAAACTGCATTGCACAAGTTTGTTAATAACAATGCATTTTCCAGTTTTAAAACAAGCCTGTTCTATAGGAACTCACCAAAAGAAATAGAATTGAACATTTCCGTGGCCAATCACACAAGGCAAATAAACACAGGTCCTATATCTACTCGTCCTACAATGTCAAGTCAGAAATTCCCAAAAATACTCCCGAGCATCATGTCATCTCAGACTGAGATTGCAGATCGTACAATCCGTGCTGTGCTCTCTTTCTTTTTCTCCCTCCTCACTCCGTCTCTCTCTCTGTGCACTTCCTGTGCTGCAGCCAGAGCTGGCCTTTCATCTGGGACTTTATTTTTCCTATTCTGCCCTCAAAGAAAGTTGTCCTTGACCTACTTCACAATTACCCCGAGATGCATGTGGGCGTGTTGTGTGTGTGTGTCATTTGAGACTCATCCTCAAGTCTGCCTGTGCATCACCAATGCAGGGGTCAAGACTGTGTGCTGTCATTGGTCACCTTGAGTGGAATCTGTGACATGTGGTGTCACACATCAGTCAAAGAACAACTGCAGACCGGAGAGAGACGACACACAGGGTTTGACATGTGTGTAGGTGTGAATAATGTGAATTAGCATAGATATTGTCTTGTATTCCATGTTCTCTCAGAGACTCGGAGGAACGACTTATATCCTGTTTCTCAGCAGGGATTAAAAGGTGAATAATAATTTATTGTACGTCTCACAGGCGGCTTACGCTCGGGGTACAAATGAAAGTAGAAGGACACTGTACCACAGCAGATCTCACTATTGATAGGAAATAAAATGACATGATTAGTAGAAATAAACTGTATTTTTTTATTGCGTTCAGAAGCCCCTATATACAATAACATTAATCTGCTGGCAACAAGACCAATAAAATGAATGTGAAATAAATGTGTATATATATATATATTATATAATATATATAAGTTTGTTTTTCAACGTGATGACAGTAAGCCTATGCAAATCTATCAGTGGCAACCTTCAGTTTTAAACATGAAGTCTTCTGAATCTGCTTCCTTAACCACGAGAACACCAATGCATTTTGTTGTATTTTTCTGTATTTTTCTCTTCCAATGGGCTCACCTCCTACAGGAAGACCACATGCCTTGGCATGGTGCAATGTGATTTGGGAGGTGGTTGTGGAGAGCTGTTCGGATTTTTTTATTTGTTTTGTTTTTATTATATGTTTCTGCAAACCGTTCCCCAAAAACCTTGTTATTAAATATTTAATGAACAGGTACAGTAACAGGTACAGTTGTTGCTACAAACCCAATGAATCATTACATTAAATTCCATTAGTTGCAGGGACAGAAGTCTCCATGACAGCCACCCAATTCACATAGCTCCAGATTGTCAGCCTTCCTGTGGGTGCTGAGCCCACTGGAAGTTACGTAGGTCAGGAGTCAGTGGCAACCTGGCAGCAGGTGGAATCGAACCTTATCCACCTGGCTAGCACTGCGTTATAAATGAATGAATGCCAAAAGCTGAGGAGTTACCCAATGGCCCAGGGGAGACGGACTGTTGACCGTGTTCTGAACTCCTCTGTTTGCTCAGTACTGCCTGAGCTTCAAGAACTGAAGTTACACAGTTGTGCAACACAGATTCTCTGCCAGTCGTTTATTGACGCTGCTTTATGAGCCACTGAAACAGTAAAAGTATTTTCATCCACTCACACCTCAAAGCACAGTTTGTTGTGAATTATTTTTCACTAGTACCAGTATCAGTTTGGTGTTTCCTCTGACGGTGTAGTTTGGACTCTGCTGTCACTGTGATGACATTTCATGTCGCGGACAGTGAATCTACGCAGACGGGTTTGTCGCCTTGATTTCATGCCACCCTGACAGTGATGATGTTTATGGGGACAATATGCGTTTGGTGATTATCTGACACAGCCCTGCAAACTTGAATAACCCAACAGCTGCTGGTGTGTTGTGGGTACTGCATGGATGAATGTACTGTTGGCTGAGGTCTGGAAGTCGCCAAGTTAGAACAGTCATCAAAACAACAGCTTTAAGGAAAAAAAAAATCAGTAAAATAAATTAGCTCACATGTCACAGCAGAAATAGGCAATTATTCCTTGTGTTTATTTTCTAAATGGGTCAAAATTGTCTTGAACGCCCGCAGTTATACTACAATACTGTGCTACTATGGTTGATTGACATGAATGTTCTAACAGATGAATTAGTGGATAAAGAGCAAAGGAGCCCAGTTTTAAATTAAATTAATTAAATTAATTTTGGACAGATAGGTATGGTATGAAGTTGCATAAACTTATCCATATTCACATAACTTTCTTTTTATTAACAATTTTAAAGACAATCTTTAACAATCTTTTTAAAGTTGTGTTAGTTGTTAATTTGCCTCTGTTTTCCTCTAATAATTGGACATTGTTGTATTTGTTTGGAACGCGTCAAATTACTGTTTCTCCCTTGTTAATTGGAAACAACTGTAGGTTGTTATGCTAAACTGCTGTTGACAATCCACAATGGGATTGTTTATTCCACTTTTGTTAGTGAATTTAAAAGAACTGTAGAAATAATGAAGCAACTGAGAAAAATTAAGCAAAATTAGAGTCAGACACAGGACACAAGTTATGTATGACTGCATTGGGAACAGCCATGTTCACAAATTATCAGAAAACTTAACAATACACAAAAAATACTCTGATGATGATGATTCACCAGAAAGTCTTTAGTGTCAAAACCGGTTAGCACAGGAAGTAGAAACTCCTCTGGGCATTTGTTTCCAGCGGTGTGTGTGTGTGTGTGTGTGTGTCAGTCACATGCTTGCCAGTGTGCGTCAAATAGCCAGCAAGCCTAAACCCTGGTTACAGAGAAGAACACAAACAAACAGTTGATTTATCCTCGTCTCCAACCCCACATGGAGGATTTCTCCACTGTTTGAGGAGAATCACACACATTCTGGATCCAGCAGCTGCGGTGGCTCAGTGTTGAGTCACAGTCAACGTGTGCGTGTCCTTAACTTCCTGAAAGAGCACTCGTCAAAATGATGCTTCTCCTTTGTGTGTCTGTGTTGAGTGTGTAACAGTGGTGTCTCATTTTTACCGTGGACCACATCACAAACACAATTTCCTTGAAGGTCCAGTTATAAATGGACGACTCTACATGTAACTTCTCCCTAACATATTAATATTACTTACTGCAGTTACTGTGTTACTGTAGTATAGTATTATTTGTTTAAGTAGCTCATATTGTTGCTGGTTGTATTAGAAAACCATTTTTATTTCATTAGGTTAACAAACTCTGCTGCCTTGACATTATTATGATTTGGAGGGCCACAAATGTATTATTTTGGCACTGTATATTTTTGATAAAATGTTTTGTATCATTTTTAGAGGCGCCACCTGAAACAAAAGATTTCACTGTAATTAAAATGCAAAAATGATTTTTAAATTATTATGCATTTGCTAAATTTTGGTAAATTTTTCAAAGTCCTTGAAGCCCAGCTGCCAATTATGTACAATTAGGGGCAAGTTCAGTGATTTTTGGAATTGGTGATCTTTGTACTTTAAGATATTTTCTATTATTTTAATATTAATATTTGATTATTATCACATGAATAAATTTCAGATTAATTTTTGGCATTGTTTGCCCAGTTACTCCTTCATTTGCATAAATTCCACATAAAACTTTGTGCACTGTGTGTTGTTCTTTTTTTTATTTGATATTATATTCTGTTCGTGGTCTTTATGCCCCTCCTTTCTCTAAACAGCCTCTCTGCTTTTTATTTTTTGGGTGTTTATAATTAAAAACATTAATTTGGCCAAGATGTCCTGATAATATCTGCCCCTAGAGGACAACACAGGCAAGTCTAGCTTTATGATTTTTTTTTGTTGTTCTGGTTCTACAGGCAGAACGCAGTGCTGGTGTTGTAAACTGCTATTCTTTCCATTCACTAAGATGAGACCTTGATTCTGCAGCACGTCCGTAACCGTGGCCCTTCACTGACAGGTTCAAACTCAGTAGATTTTTTTTTTCCTTCATCTCAGTTCGTTGACATCAAATACTAACATTACACACTGGAAAAAGCAAACACATCACTCCAGCGGTGAGCGCAAGGTTCTGCTGCGGCCCTGGACCCACGGACAGCAGGCTGGTCACAGCCCCCGTCCTCTTCAGCAGCTCTCTGCCTGTTATGTCACATAAGCAGTGTTGTTATTAGAAAGAAAACCAAGGCTTTTGGTCACTGCCATGACTCACTAATTCAAAGTCTCACCGCAGCCTTGGGCGTCTGCTGTGTTTACATAACTGTTTTCGGTTCATCCTGATGTTTTGTATTCCTCTGATGGAGATGCTGTTGTGCTTCGCTGTTATATTGTTTTAGTATATTCTGCTTTGTACACGTGTGTATGTTTGTTTGTTTGTGTACACTGATAGAGGGAGAGGCAGCTTCATGCTGGTCAACTCACCCCCTCCAGTGTGTGTTGACCTTTGGAAACGTTCATCATTTCACACACTGTTCTAACTGAACCTGACTGAGTAGATGATAAGTAGGAGTTGGACCATTATTCCATGTAAGTTTATTTATCTGTATGGAACTCTGGAACACCAGTAGAGTATTTTACATTCACTCACTCCTTGTTTAGAATGTATGTATGAAATGAAATTGAATTACTAAGGCCAAAAAAATCCTGACTGGGAATTTTCTATGTTGAAATTGACTGCAGCACATTTTTTATCAGTTATTATCAAAACTTTGCCTCAATACATCTCCGCATGTGGCAGTGGTGGCCTAGTGGTTACGAAAATAGACTTGGGTCCACAAGGTCCCTGGTTCGAATCCACCAGCTGCCAGGTTGCCACTGAGGTGCTCTGAGCATAGCACCGTCCCAACCCACATCACCCACAGGAAGGCTCGCAATATGGTGTGATCTGATTTGGGTGGACAAGCAGAAGAAGATGAATGAATTAATGAATGAACATCTCCGCATGTGGCATTAGTTTGTCACATTTCTTTGTTAAAACACAATCCGACATATGTATAAAGCAGTGTCTAGAACAGTGGTGTCAAACTGGTTCCACAAAGGGCCGGTGTGGCTGCAGGTTATTGTTCCACCCAACTAGCAGCACACCTGACTTGAATTTTCAATCAACTGATCTGAGTCTCCAGACAGCTGATTGGTCAACTAGTTTGCTCTGGATAGGTTGGAACAAAAAACCTGCAGCCACAGCGGCCCTCGAGTAACGAGTTTGACACCCCTGGTCTAGAACCCCATCTGGTCCACTGTAGAAGACTACAGGGTGAGTTCCTTTGTGTCAGTAACGTGAAGAAACACCATGGAGGCAGCCATGTTGATCGACTGTTATCGTTAACAGCTACTGGATGTTGGTGCGGGTTTTCAGTCCAACCAAGCAGCAGTAGCACAGCTGAGCTGATTGGTTTAATCAACTGATCTCAGTCACCAGAAAGTTAATTGTCAAACTATGTGTTCTTGGTTGGCTGCAACAAAAACCTGCAGCCACATCGGCTCTTTCAGGAACAGTGTTAGCCATGCCCGGTCTTGCACGAACACACGTCAAATTTTGCCACCACTCGCAAACCAAAATTTTGTTACGCCCTTAGGAAGCTACTACTGCATAAAATAACGAATGGGCAGGATTTTTGCAATCAAGTTGTGTTATAAGATGCTGTGTTGCTGAACTTAATATTGTGTGGATTAGGAGACATTGCTTCAAGATTCAATGATAATAGGGTTCACCTTACAGCAGGCCTGGACAAATATTTTGCCTCACAGGTCACCATGGATACCAAAACCTGACACAGGGGCCATGCCAGGGGCAGAGAGATTGATAGACTTTGCGTGAACTAAGAAATAACAGGTAAAAGTCAGGAATATAGGAGAAACTAAGGAAACTTAGGAAAAACTAAGATACTTCACATTTTCCACACCATCTATTGGGAAAGTGCTGGTATAGCGAGAAAAGGCAAACGTAAAATGATAATATCAATTAACAGTCTAGTTTTGACAAGTTTGATGGAACAGATAAAAATGCGGAGCGGGCCACACCTAGCCCCCGGGCCTTAGTTTGCCCAGGTCTACCCTGGGCCTAGCAACTGCACAGCCATCTTTCACACAACACTAGTCCAACTCTTTTCTTATTCCTGATTTAGTTACCAGAAAACACACAATATATTTTGTGGCCTAATTATGATGGACAATATTAAATTGAAAAAAACAACAACAATATCAGCTGACGGACAACAGTGGTGGCCTAGGAAGCAGACTTTTGTCCGCAAGACTTTAGAGTCTAATCAAGAAGAAGCTTTCAGCACATCACTGTGCCGACCCACATAACATCCAGAGGCCTCACCACCCACAGGAAGGCTAACAGTATGGAGCAGTGGGATTTGGGCGACAGTCGTGGAGACTGCTGCCCCTGAGACAAAGAAACAGAAAAGACAATGAAGATGAATAAATTAATTATTGACTATATTTGTTTATGTCCCACATGTCCTTTCCCTGGCTGAGGGTCTAAGGACAGAGGATGTTACCGACCCTAGACATTACTGCTGCTCCAAGGAAGTTCATTTTTCCGTGGTGTTTCCTCCTCAGTGAGCGACTCTGAAATTACGTACAGTCCACAGTCGTTCTTCTCAGCTGTCATGCATATTATCATCCTGACAGCCGTTACATAACGAGAATGATAATAACCTACTAATTGACCAGGGAGAAGATCCCTGTAGTCATGTGGCTGTCACAGATAGAGACACAGAAAGATGGGCCGGAAGGACGTGGGTGGAGAAGGAAAACAGCAGAGTGACGCCGCTTCTGGACGACGCCTGCTCCGTGGCCATGTGACTGTCAGGCAAACTGAGCGTGTCATGTGGAGTAAACAGAGTTCTCCATGTGATTTTGTTTGGGGAACTCCAAACCGACGTGCTGCTTATGAAAGATCAAACCTACTGAGGGACCCCATGGTAAACTTCCCATATTTTAAGTAAGGAGATCTTCTTCTTCTCCTTTCAGCTCCTTTCTCGTGTCCCTTTTTCAGGGGTTGCCACAGCGAATCAGCATTTCCCCTGTCCTCTGTATCTTCTACTCTAACTCCAACTACCTCCATGTCATCCCACTGCATTCATCAATCTCCTCTTTGTCTCCTACCTGGTAGCTCCATCTCTAGGATCTTCTACTGATGTGTCCACTGTCCCTCCTCTGAACATGTCCAAACCATCTCAATCTGGCTTCTCTAGCTTTTTCTCCAAACCTTCCTGTTTGTGTTGTCCCTCTAATCACCTCATTCCTGATCCTGTCCATCCTTGTCTCTCCAAAAGAGAATCTCGGCATCTTTAACTCCTCCACCTCCAGCTCAGCCACCAACTACCTCCATGTCCTCCCACTGCATTCATCAATCTCCTTTTTGTCTCCTACCTGGTAGCTCCATTTCTAGGATCATTCTTCTACCAATGTATCCACTGTCCCTCCTCTGAACATGTACAAACCATCTCAATCTGTCTTCTCTAGCCTTTTCTCCAAACTTTCCTGTCTGTGTTGTCCCTCTAATCACCTCACTCCTGATCCAGTCCATTCTTGTCTCTCCAAAAGAGAATCTCAGCATCTTTAACTCCTCCACCTCCAGCTCTGTCTCCTGTCTTCTGTCTATTCCCAGTGTCTCTAATCCATCCATCATGGCTGGTCTCACCACTGTCCTGTAAACCTTTCCCTTCACCTCAGCTGACTCTCTTCTATCACAGATCACTCCTGACTCTTTTCTCAAACACACTTTAAAGTGAGGATATAAAGTAAAGGGAGTAAACATAATTTAACAATTCAAATCCAATCAAGAGCAGAATCACTTCAATGCACTAAAATTACTATAGAATTACTACAAAACTACTGCTACTCTTACACTAACTGTATAAACCAGAGTCCAATCTTTTGGCATCAGCAGCAGAATCACCAACTAATGCACTATTATGACAAACAATAAAAAAAAGTTGTTGGGCTCGGGGTTTTATGATTCTGTAATGCTTCCAAATGTGAACTTTATTATGCATTGCTGTATTTATAACTTGTGCTGCAGACTCCTCCTTATGGCCTGTTAATTTCCCTTTGTAGACACCCAGTGTTGTTTTAATGTCTTTTAGTTGTTTTTTTTCCTCAGTGGTGATTTTTATTGACCGTCTAAAAAAACCACTAAAACACTAATTATTCATAGACTGAGTATTGCGTTGTTCCCTGGAACCAAACAGAACCTTAAAAGTTATTAATCAAATATATAGCTCATTAGCAGAAACCTTAAAAATTAAATTGGTTTTGTGGCTTTTATGTGTGTATTACTGGTTATATAGGAGGGAAATACAACTTCCCTCTGACATTGGTTTAAGGTTTTATCCGGAATCAGGTTAAACTAAGTTTTTCAAGCACGTTATTTAAAGTTAGGCCCTGAGGAACCTGAGCTGCAGCAGATCATTCTTTCTTCATCAGTGCTATAATGACCAGTAGAACAGATTGATGACGACAGGCCTCACGCTACGGAAAATCAATGAGCTGCTGGACTAATATAGATGGTCTGATTACTGAGGTCTAGAATCTACTGTCTTTTTCTTCATTAGTGGAGGACGTGCACAGATCGACCAGCTCATCTCCTTGAATTATTCCGTCGTTCTATAATGACACCTGTCTTTGTTTTTTTCTTTCCTTTTTTTTTGCCTTTGTCTTGTTTTTCTTTTCCTTTGCAAATCAAAGATCTGTAAATTTGCTCCGCTCAGAGGGTGTTCGACCCCCACCCACGGAGAGGAGTGAAAATGATGTCCTCTTTTCTGCTGCCTCAAAGCAGCGGAGCAGCATGCTCCCATTTCTGAGGTGTGAGTCCAGGGTGTGTTGTTGAGACACTGTTTGCTGCACCAGAGAAGATCCTTCCTCACGGATGAACAAACGCACCAAAACGCACATCGGTGATTCAACTTTATCAAGTTGGCCTATTTTCAGTGTAACCCTTTCTATTCCATCACTTCCATACACACAGAGAGACCAGCGGTGATGATGATGATGCTGCTGATCTGAGTTGGCAGTACTGGGCCACATTTCTTGCCAATTGTCTTTAAATGTTGCTACGCCAAAGAAACCACACAGCACTCACTTCAATGAGCAATGATGGGTCACGTCCTTATAAAACCCCACTTAAAGTGTCAAACTCTTCCCCATGGAAGGTTTTGTCATCACTAAATGTCGGATTTCTTTGTTCTATGCTTTGTTGCTTTTTACTTTCTTTTATTTTGTAGATCACCCCTTTTGTTTCTTTTACTTTACCTGTCCTCGTCCTGTTTCCTGCCTTCCGGATTACACACCTGTTAACCAATCCTTTTCACCTGTGACTGTTTTCCAATCATTATGGGGTTGGTCATGAGCGCACAGGGTTCTTTCCTTTTCTTGCTTAATTAAACACACAGAAACACTACTTTTTCTTAACAAGAACCCCAAAAATCAGAATTATCTGTTGCTCACATCATTCCAGTGTTAATTATTGTGATTTGTCTTCTTTTTAGTTTCATGCATTTGTGTGTAATGTTTAAGGTTTTTAGCAAGAAAGGTTTGTGATATAAAATAAAAACCACAGAAGGACGCGGGCCGGATGGAACAGCTGGAAAAGAGGAGTGATCTGTGATAGAAGAGAGTCACCTGAGGTGAAGGGAAAGGTTTACAGGACAGTTGTGAGACCACCCATGATGGATGGACTAGAGACACTAGGAACAGGTGGAAGACAGGAGACAGAGCTGGAGGTGGAGGAGTTAAAGATGCTAAGGTTCTCTTTAGGAGAGACAAGGATGGACAGGATCAGGAATGAGGTGATTAGAGGGACAACACAGACAAGAAGGTTTGGAGAAAAAGCCAGAGAAGACATATTGAGATGGTTTGGACATGTTCAGAGGAGGGACAGTGGATACATTGGTAAAAGAATGATCCTAGAGATGGAGCTACCAGGTGGGAGACAAAGAGGAGATTGATGGATGCAGTGAGGGAGGACATGGAGGTAGTTGAAGTCAAAGTAGAAGATACAGAGGACAGGGGGAGACAGAAAACATTGCTAAATTTGCTGCGGCAAAGCTGAAAGGATTTTTTTTTCCAATAAGTTGATCAATTTGTCATGAGTGCTATTTTAATTATGTTTGGAAAAAAACAAGATTATGGCCAAGATCCAGGTTGATTTTTTTTTTTGGGTGGGAGCCATGCTTGAGAATATTTGAGTTTGGATGAAATGAGGCAAACCAATATTGTTTGTATATTTGTCTTTTAATTTGTCCTTCACAACAGTCTAGGTTTGGTTGTCCCTGATGGACCAGTGACATTTAGAGGGCGTACAATAGCACAAAATCATTCATTGAGAAATAACTGAATTTTCCTTTTCTCCAGGTCTGCTGGGCAGTGCTCACTTCAATGGCTCTTCCCAGAACTACAGCACCCTCCTGCTGGAGGAGGAGCCTGGGCTGCTGTACGTGGGAGGCAGAGGAATTCTGTACGCCCTCAACGTCTCCAACATCTCCACACCTGCGAGCCTCACAGTGAGTGCCAGGCACATAATTAGCAGTGGGAACACAGAAACAGGAAACATCATGTCACAAGTGTTTGCGGCCCCCTATTATCTAAGTGTTAAAAGAGGACCAGCTATTAGTGGTCGTAAACAGATTGAGCAAATCCCACTGTGGGCATCCAATTTTATGGATATGGGATTAAATGTTCGCGACAGTTGTCAGGGCTAGTTCCGGAGGAGCCTCGGAGTTCAGCGAAGCAGACAGAAATTGTCTCCTGCCTCCTGTGTCCTCTTTTTCTCATCTTCCTGTTTGTCACCGTCCCTTTTTTATCCATTCACGCTCTTTTGTTATGCAACTGATTCCCATTTATAAACCCCTCTTGTTTTCAGATTAATTGGGAAGCCTCGCCTGAGCAGAAGAAACAGTGCCTTAGCAAAGGCAAAGACAACAAGGTAGAGGGCTGCAGCGCCGTCTCCCGTCTTTCTCACGTTGTTATCAGTGAAACGTGTCTTCTCTGTGTGGTGCTGACTTTTGTCTTGGAGCAAAAATAAAGTTACCACTTCTTTTAGTCAAATTTTACTGTAGTTTCTAAGAACTGAACTGTTAACCCACTTACAGAATCCTCATTATTTAGTCCATATAATAATAAGACCAGATATTTCTGTCCTGATTCTGTTTGTTACAAATATTCTGTTCATTATTTTTTTTTCCAATTCTCTGTGCAGACAGAGTGTTACAACCACATTCGCTTCCTGCAGCGCTACAACGAGACTCACCTCTACGTCTGTGGGACAAACGCCTTCAGACCGCTCTGTGCTTACATTGTGAGACTACAAATGCTGTGAAATTTGCTTTGTAGGACAGAAATAGGACACGAGTTCTTTTGACCCACCGTGTCTCCTCTCTTTCTCTCTGCCAGGACATAGAGAGGTTCAACTTCTCCCTGGGCTTTGAGGAGGGCAGAGACAGGTGTCCATATGATCCAGCCAAGGGCTTCACAGGCCTCATTGTGGGTATGATTGTCCACACTTTATTTTAGTTTTACCAGAAAATGACATCCCCTTCACAGCAGATATGCAGTATTTACCTGTGCAAATGGAAATAGACTTTTTATTTAAGGCCATATAAACAGTTGTTATGGCCAGATATGGGAACCAAACATTATGGGAGCTGTTAGCAGTGAGAACAGCTCATGGACAACAACACTGCACTTATGAGATAGTAAAAAGGACAATCTGTTAAACAAAGATCGCTGCCAAACAAACAGATGCACCAAATGATGTCTTATATATTTGGTAAGAGTTTTTAGATTTGCAGACATTTACTAACACAGCCTGAAGTCATGGACAGTGTTTGTGAAATGATGATGTAGAGAAATATGGAGAAGATGTTTGATTTGGGTTTTATACAGGAATGCACACTGGACCACAGATTTTTTTTGTTTGACTCTTTTGAACCGTGTTTCGTTTATTCATCCAATTCAAACACCAGCAAGTGAACTTGGTGTTAACTTGATAGCATAACAACGAAGACTGACTGCTCTTAAAGATACAGCACTCATTTTATACATGGTACCAGTATAAAGTAAAGTGAGAATGAACTATATTCAGACAATGATATATTTAAAACTACACCAGAGTTACTGGTAATATATTGTAAGCATGGTTACGAACTTGTTCAAGGAATGAAAACCAGTATAGAGTCATGGAAAAAAATGATTAGTCCACTCTGCTGTTTTCTTCAATTCCTTGTTCTTCTTAATGC
>JAFBJS010008109.1:0-16524 GCA_016785265.1 Paraplagusia blochii | reverse complement strand
ATTGTTCATTTTCACCATCCTGCTCTCACAAAAGACATCTTTTTCCCTTTTTTTTTCTTCTTCCCTTGCTGACTCCTGCTGCCCCACACCTAAAAATATAATATTTCTCATAATAATGATGATAAAAGTAAAAAAAAGAAACTATTCATGACATAGAGAAGTATCTGCTGTTCCGACATTAGGTTCAACATTAGTTTTTTTTTAGATATCAGATGTGGATCAAATATTGTGTCGATGAAGTACAGTGTGTCAGGTACATCTGAGGTCTGACCGGACTAAAAACCTCCACATTGGTCAAAAACCAAAGTTTTATTGTAATGGGGAAAATGCAATGGTTTGCTGTGGTAACTTGGAATAAAGTGGGAATAATGAGTTGATTGCATAAACATACAGTCATTGATTTTGATGTAGTATAGTGTATAGTATGTATAGTATTTTACAGAAGCGTATTGCAAGTTATAAAAAAAGAGCTTAGCATCACCTAGCATAAATGGTATCATGGAATAACGTGATACTGAGACAAGGCTAGTAAGTATAGTAATTGACTGTTTGTGTTTTTGTTTATGAAGTATGGTTTAAGTTGAGTATAGTGTACTCAATAGTGTATAGTATATTGTGCAGTATAGTATATGGTATGTATAATTATAGTATGTATAGTATACATAGTAGTATGTATAATTGTCAGTACATAAGCATATATACACATAAATATATAAATACAAATAAAATACTTCACATATTCATATAGTGGATACATATATAGCAAAGTATTGTATATTTATATATATAAATAATGTATATGTATTTATAGTATTGATTGTATATATTTACTGTATATTGCGCACTATATAAACATATTATGCCATATATATAGTATAGTATGTATAGTACATATAGTAATTGATTGTCCGATTAAATATATATTTATATCATACTATATATCTAGTATAGTAAAGTTGGTATAAGTTGATTGTATGATATTTGTAGCAATGATTGTGTATATATATATATATATATATACACATTGAATATTGTGTATTTTATATATTGTATATGTATATTTTATATATTTATTGATTGTGTGATTAAATATATATCTAAAAATATTCACATGTATTATACTACTGTATATTTAGTATGGTAAAAGTTTGTATACGTTGATTATACACTATATAATTAGTATATATAAATCGTATTTTATTGCGTGTACATATGTATATATGTACACACATATAAATATATTTATAGTAATGATTGCATATATTTGCCGATAAATACATATCATGCAATTTATATAGCATAGTACGTATAGTACATATAGTAATTGATTGTATTATTAAATATATATTTATATCATACTATATATCTAGTATAGTACAGTTGGTATAAGTTGATTGTATGACATATGTATGATTATATATTTATACATTGAATATCGTGTATTTTATATATTGTATAATATGTATAGTTTATATGTTAACTGACCGTGGGATTAAATATATATCTAAATATATTAACATGTATTATACTACTGTATATTTAGTATGGTAAAAGTTTGATTTTATTCTGTAGTATATGTAAATCTTATTTTATTGTGTATATATATATTTAAATGTATATATATATACACATATACATGTATATATGTATATATATATACACAAACACACATCTCTCTCTCTCTCTCTCTCTCTCTATATATATATATATATATATATATATATATATATATATATATATAATGATAATGTAAGGGACATCTGCACTGAATGTAACCTCCGGTTGTCTCTCCCCACCCTTTGCTGTGCGGTTCTATCAACATCATTTCCACAAACAAACTGATTCCGATGAAAGGCTTCTCCTTTGAACAGGGCGGGTGGAAAAAAAACACGCACAGTTCTGTGGTTGCTCCATGTGAAGCCCATGAACATGTTACTGATGTTTCAATTCCCTTCATTGCCTAGAGAGTGGCTGTGATCATGTGTGAGTCACACTCGATGTAATGAGGCTCAAACTGACTCTGAGAGGTTAGAGAGGTGCCATCTCGACGCCACTGGCTAATTGACGCTACTAGATCTGGGCAGAATCATTCATTTTAATGGGGTGATTATTGGCAGGAAAGACATGTGGCTGAGGAGCCCTTACAGTGGCCTCTGAGGGACAGTCAGTCTCACACTGCAGGGGTTTACATCAGTGAATGAGGTAAGTTCACCATGGTGATCTAATCTCCTGGCAGGAACTATCAAGGGAATGAAAACAAGTTTAATTTCCTGTGTCTTGCAGCCAGGATATGTACTTTGAAAAAAAAAATGAAAAGAGGCCACAGCCGCACAGCCAGACATCTTAGATATTATCACATTTTAATATTTCTCTCCATTTAACATGGGTCTCCTAATTGGAACCATGGTATGGGATATCTGCTGCGTTATTATCTCTCTCGTTTAGAATGGCATGCAGGAGGTAGCGGGCTGCAGGTTGATATCTTATTATTCTGGGAGCGCAATGCAAATACAAATGTGATTTCACAGCATTAACAGACATAAAAATAACAATAACACACATCCCTCCGACTGCAGCAGGTGTCAAGAGAGACTCTCTTGTTGCTATCCCTGTTAAAGACAAATGTTTATTCCGTGCTACCGAGGGGGGTGATTTGGATGAAAAAACAAAAAAACAATCCACAAAATGACGCTATGGCCCAGTATGAGTCCCTGTAAGTCCCTAGAAAGATCTAATCCAGGTTACGGCAGTGGGCTTTCAATGGACACACCACCTGCAGGAAGGTTCATGAGGGGCTGCTGCTGTCTAGGGTCTCTTGGGGCTACTAGATATTGCTAGGGCCCTGTCCCTATCAACGCCGGCAGCCAAAAAACTTGCTTTTTGGCAGGGACCCATAGTAGCTGGGACCACTAGGAACTGCCTGTCTAGCCTGTTCTCCATGCCCTGTTATGGTGAAGTATCATTTGTGAGGTGGGTATGGAGACTGCTGCCACCGAGAAACGGTAATGGCTAAGCTAGGCCAGGGAAAAATAGACTCCGAGGCCACATCAGGTACTAGAATTTGACGCAATGCGCACCACTGGAACAGGTGGCCTAGTGGGTCATGATTCAGACTGGGGTAAGGCTCCAGGTTCGAATCCACCAACTGGCAGTTTACCACTGAGGTCCAGTGAGCATGGCGCTGTACACACTCGGTGCTTCCTGGTCTCTCAGTGTCGACCACTGTTCACTTTGGTGATGGGTCAAGAGTTTATGTGAGTCGGGACAGTTCTGAGCTCAGATCACCTCAGTGGCAATTCGTACCTGAAGCCCTACCTACTCAAGTCTGCTTCCTTAACCACTAGGCCACTACCACTGCCACCTTACTATGCTATCTTTTGGGGTATTACTGGCAATGCACAATAAAGAGTACATAAGTGGCAATCTGGAAGTTCGTTTCGAAGGCCTGAAGCCTTGCGGACTCAATCTGCTCGCTTAACCGCTAGCCCACCACTTCCAAATAATACGATTGAATTTATATTATCATTATCCTTCTGCCTTTGATCCACTGATGTACTCCGAACTTAGCAATGTTCCCACCCACGTAACTTCCAGTGGTGTAATGTGATTTTGGAGGCAGAGGAGGAGACGGCTGCCCCTGCATACCGGTAACGGATAAGAGGGTGTTTAAGAAGTTTGGGCCACATCTAGCCCACGGGCCTTAGCTTGCCCAGGTATGGGCTCAGCGGATGAATGTGTGTGGATGGAGGAATGGAAGAAGTTAAAGACCAGTGGTATTCAATGGTTGGATACTGGCCGAGTGTTCAAAGTTTGATGCCGTTATTTTTCTTTGTGTTAGCGGAGGTAAAGAAAATCAAGAAAAAAAAAAAAAAGAAAACTGTGGCTGCGTGGTGAATAAAACATGCATTAAACCAAGTGTTATTTTTAGCCCACTGAGGAAATCCTCATTATGCAGCAGGTTGACTTCAGAGCGTAAACGACAGGCTCTGGCATGTGAAAGTGTTCCATATGTTACATCAAAGATGACAAATCGGCTCTGTCGCCAGACGCTCAGAGGTGTGCCACCAAACATTAAATATGTATCTGGTCGGAGATGCGCTCGGTGGCTCCAAACTCTTTGAAAAGAAGAAGAAAAAAAACGTATTTTTACTAGGAATACAAGCTGCACAGTCGGATTCGTTTAATGCGGCCCTCCTGCAGGGAACATGTTCCCCAGACACACCGTCTGGGTTTGTTGGCTAATTGGAATGATTTAGGCAGGGAAATGTGTACAAGGAGGTTCAGAGTCTTGCTCGCTGGAAGGAAACCAAACATTTACATGCTCATTATCATCCGGCTGCACTTTAAAAAAAAAACATGTGGCCATCACGGGGTTATACCAGAGTTGCCCGAGATGCCGCCTGTCGTGGAAGCCATGACGATACACCAACGAGACTTTATCCAAACAGTTAAATCCCTGTTGGTAAATCCACCAACTTTGCATATTTCAAGCAGTGCATAATTAAATCCAACCACGGTTGCGCCCCTGCTGAGGAAATCATAATGATAAATAACAAAGAGCCAGAGAGGTTCCCCGAGGAAATTATTTTTCTTTTAAACCACATTAAGACGCTGAAATTCCATCTTTTACCTTTAAAAGTGAGCTCGCCTTGGCGCGCAGTGACTAAGTTAAAAGAACCTCGGGACGAAGTGGTCTTTTAGCCCAAGCGGCGGCTAAATATTTGCACAGCGTTCACAAAACTACTTATATATTTTCTTTTTTATGTTTGTTCAGGCACTTGCACTCTGTTGTGTTTCATCGTGCAAGGGTCCTCGACTCGAATCGGACTACTGTTCCCAAGATGGGACGTGACTTATTTTTTTAGCTCAGAGTCAGAACTAACCTGCTGCATTCATGCCACTCACTCACGCCAGTGATTCTTCAACCCAATTGCTCCGTATTGGGGTAACGTACGAACAAAAAGTAATCGGTCCTGCTACTGACTCGAGGAAAGGAAGGAAAGCAAACCCCTTGTCATTGTGAGACACGCCTACGCATTTAAATCATTTACGAAGTGAAATGTGGGAAGTTTTGAGCGCCCTGGGGAGCAGTGAGTGAGGGCCGCGCCATGCTCAGTGGTAACCTGGCAGCTGTTGGATTGGAACCTGGAACCTTCTGGACTCAAATCCGGTTCCTGAAGTACTAGGCCCACTTGTACAGCAAAATCGGCGTTGAGTACTGAGTAGGAGAAGCTCTGAGCCAATCACAGTGAGGAACGGACCGTGATCAATGCTGTGTCCAGGTAAGTCCAGGTAAACAGAGCTTCTAGCGTTCTTTTAGTTTATTTAATGATTTATATATACATTTTTTTACTGCGAAATTATACAGAATTGATAAAATAATGAAAATTATTGTAATAAAAAAAAAATCCTGGACTATAGTAGTATATAGGTCCTTGTCCGAGATTGGAATTTTAGTAAAAAATCCACCATGCACTGAGTGATTGAAGGAGAATTATGATGGAGAGAAGACAGACTGTACTTGAATTAGGCAAAAAAAAAAAATTAGCCAATCTGAATTTTTTAAGAAATTAAGAAACAGACAAAATATGTTAAAACAAAATATTGTTTCTCTTGATTGTGACTGTAAGGTTGACATACTGTTGATGGAAAAAAAAAGAAAACAATTTTTCTCCCAGTCAACCTGGTAATTGTCGTTTAGAACCCGAAAAACAAATAACTTCTTAAATTTTCCAATTATTCTAAAAAAAAATACTTTATTGTTCCATCTCAAGATGTCAGAGCGCAACGATGATAAAGACACCATCGTGACTTTACCTGTGAATAACTAATATTCAAGAAATCACGTAATTCGCTGTCGGTGTTCCTACAACTGTTAGAGCCAATTAGTCAAAAAAAAAAAAAAAAACAGATGAAAATCCTGAGCTATATTTAAAAGAAAATGATTAAATGTGAAACAACAGATGGAAGAATCCAGGGAACAAAAGGGAAAATCTAACAGGGTGTCTGTGTTGTTTGTGTTTCAGTAATTAGTCCATAATTACCAGTTGGATGTTTGACAGGGAGAGAAGGTGAATCTGCACAACCTTTATCAGCAGGACATCTGCAGATGAGGCGGCTTCATCATTATCCCGTGTCTTATTTCCTGTTTTTCCTTCAGGATTTTCCATTCCTTTATTTCTTTCGCGAGACGTTAAAATGTTGCGACGATCAGGATGTCTCGTTGAAAGACACAGATAGCGCTCAGGCGAAATAAAAAATACTAATCAAAATTAATTGAACTAGACAATTAATACGTTTTTATTCCGTAGTTGCAAAAAGTTATGTTAAACCAAAAGTTCTGACACTGCTCATCACTACCACCTAGTGGATAGATGGGGCAATTACACTGTGAGGAAAAGGGACACTAGAAACAGCGTGATTTAAGTGATTTGATTGGATGGTCAAAGAACCCACAGTCGGAAATCTTACAAACCGCATCGAGGCCTAGTGTACATTGTGCGATTTTGCGATTTTTAAGTCCTGTGATTCGCGTTGTGCAGTTCGAACAGGGTTACAACGAGTGATTATCACCTAACAATCACAATCACATGTTTGAAGTCCTAACGTTTTAAGATTGGCACAAGTGGCTCTGAGCGTAGCACTCCCCGATCCTCATACCTTCCTCCTAGTGCTTCCTAGCTAATAGTTAATTGACTTACAAATAGCCACATGGAACCTAAAGACCTCTACGTACTGTGCAACTTTACCGCGATTTTGGCCCGCATTTTCATTTGATCGTTTTGCGATCAGGCCCGATTTTTGGCTCAGTCGTGCAACTTGCATTGTGCATTCTAGATGCTGCTATAGCAGCAGGGCTCTGTAGCTCAGTGGTACGAGCACTGGTCTTGTGAACCAGGGGTTGTGTGTTCAGATCTCACTGGAGCCTGTGCTTTGGGGTAGTTGGTGGTCGAGTGGTTAAGGAAGCAGATTTAGGTTTGCAAGGCCTCCCGTTTGAATCCCCCTACCACTGGGGAGCTCTGAGCATGGTCCCCACATTGCTCAGCTAGCATCGCCCTGCTCACTACGGTGATGGGTTAAATGCAGAGGCATAATCTTTCTGAAAGATACTCCCAAAAGGATTATTCTGGTGAGCCCACAAGAAATTATGTGGGTCGGGACGGTGCTATGCTCAGAGCACCTCAGTGGCAACCTGGCAACTGGTGGATTCGAACCTGTAGCCTTGCAGATCCAAGTCCACTTCCGTAAGCACTAGGCCTGAAACTTCTTAATCTGCTGGCAGCTGATGCATTCGAAACCTGGAACCCTCTTGACATGAGATCGGTTCCGGTTCCGCCGCTGCCCCAGATCATGGTTGACGCTGAAAGACGAAGGACGTCAGTGTATTGTCTTGCATTTAATGTCCTACAACCGAACAGCATTGAGGGGTATTCTTGATGCACTTTACAATCCGGATCACGTTACGTATGACAAAGACTGAAAATTCAGAAATTACGTAAGTCAATACTGTTGCTTAAATGTCAAAAGGAAACGATTACGTCAGATTATAAAGCCACGATAGTGCGCCCGACTGGAGGTAACAGATCGTTCTCCCTGCAGTCGCAGCTGCTGATCATTCAGGGAGGAGTGTGGAGAAACAGCAGCTGCTCACAGCGCTCAGCCCAGGGTGTATTATGGGTAAAGCTCTCTCTCCCTCACAGGCTTCACAACCAGCTCTGGGGTTGTTGCCTCCACAGCAACAACTGCGGCTCTTTCTCCGGCACAGTGGCTAACGCCGCTCTCTCCTCCTCACACACACACACACACACACCCTCCTTATGACTCTAGCTGACATTTCCTGGAGCTTTGAGCTCTGAAAGCGTGCCACCATGTTTGAGGATTAGCCTCAGAGAAGTCATCTGCTGGACTTTGGTGTCTTTATAACCGGCATTGGGGGAAAAACTGCTTCAGTCCTTTTTTTTAATGTATGGCATTGTCTCATGCTGGGACTGTTTTGTTCCAACCATCTGTGCTGAGAAATAACGGCAACGTCACCTGCAATATTAATGAAAATGGTCTGCCTTAGTAAACAGGGTGAAACAGACCTGAGAAAACTAAGGCTCCAGGCCCAAATGTGGCCCGTTTGTCATCATAATCTGGTGTGTCAAACTTGTTCAAAATTGTACGATTAATCAATATTATCATTTTACCACAGTGGCAGTGGTTGCCCGGTGGTTAAGGAAGCAGCCTTGGCTCTGCAGCGTTTGAGGTTCTAATCCACCAGGCTAACTCTGAATTGCTCTTAGCATAGCATGGGTCTGGACGGACCTTCCTCTTTTTATTTTTTTTCCCCCAACATCTACGTATGCCCATCGTCATCTCTCTAAAGGTAAGTTACGTTAGTTAATTGACTTGCGAACAATTCCCGATCCATCCATTAGGTGCCCCCGACATAGAACTACCAGACCAGAGGAGCACCTCCAGAGCCACATACTTTCCTACGTATGCGAATTGACATCGGTCTACAGGTAAGTTACGTGAGTTAATTGACTTGCGAACAATTCAACTTACAAGTAGCCACTTACACTCAGAACCCAAAGCCCAGTACGGTTGTGGGATGATCAGTTTCCAGTCCCGATTTTCAGCGAAGTTGTGCAACTTGCCTTGTGTTGTAGGCGGTATTACGAAAAGCAATTATCACCTCACAATCGATCGTGTCAAACTCAAACAAGTTTGCAATCCTGCTGATTTTCCCACATGCCTGAACATAGATCCGTAGCAAAAAAAAACCCCAGTCAACAACAGGGGGCAGCATGGTAGAACTGATAGACCAGACTGACCACGTCCACCAAGTCCTTTCCTTTCCTCTTTCTACAACTGAGATGCTAACAGGCCTCCCAGACTGAGGAGGACCTCTATAGATAGTCCAGAACGCAACACCCCGCACAAGCTAATCCAGACTCTCTTCAAGGTTCGTTCCCCACTGGTGGAATGATCTTCCTAGAACAACCACAACAACAAAGTCCCTCAATGTCTTCAAGAAACTCTTCATAGAGTCCTTCTGTCCTAGTTGTCTCCTGACCTACGTTGCCCCTACGTTCCTCTCTCTTCTTTAGCATTTATCTCCAAACTATAAGTTACCTGGTAGTTAATCGTAAGTTGCTTTGGATAAATGTGTGATAAAAGATTTGTCACCACCTAGTGACAGGAGTCTTGTTCATCATTCAACCATTACCACGGCACACTTCCTACCACCTCACACCACCGTGACCCAGGTGGCGCCACCCCAGTATTTCACCTAGCCTTTTCTCTCTTTTACATTAACTCAACCTTACGAGCTAAAACACTGCCCTCTAGTGGATCTATTCGACATATTTTTATTTTCTCATGTCCAAATGGAAAGAAAGGAATTGGAAATATTCTGTGAAGTGAAGTTTTAAGAAAAGAAAATCACAAGAAAATGATGGATGTGACTACAGATAAGGATCTAAGGGAGATATTGCATCATTTTTCAAGTGTCAAAGAAAAACGTAGCCTGAACAGCAGCTGGATGTACACAAATTACTATAGTGCACACAAAAGTTTCCTCGAAACAACCATGAAATCTGTTGCAAACGGCATTTTTTTGCATGAGATTTGCTGAATTATGACATATTTATCCAATATTTTACTGTTGACATACACTGGCACATACAGATTATACACATTATTCCTTTTTCCGACCGATTAGCACTCGGCTACATCAAAATACACGTTAACAATTGGCTAAACTGAAAACTGAAGTAGTAGTCGACCTGTTCAGTTGTGTATAACATGAATATACGTACTCACAGGAGTTGAAGAAAGACGCAGTAAAATCACTTTCATCAGCGCTGAGACTCTTTTCATCTACTGCCCCCTGGTGGTAGAATATATATTTGTAATACACATTGA
The DNA here is from genome assembly GCA_016785265.1 of Paraplagusia blochii. NCBI lineage: Eukaryota > Metazoa > Chordata > Actinopteri > Pleuronectiformes > Cynoglossidae > Paraplagusia > Paraplagusia blochii. The sequence goes on along the minus strand of JAFBJS010008109.1, from coordinate 6,612 downwards.
CCAACAAAGACACATTATTTAAAATAAATAAATAATGGCACGGACAAGTGTAAATATTTTTGTCTTTGGATAAAAGCCTGTGCAGAACGTACTTTAGTGTAATGCAAATTATATTTTCAGCCTTTTGATGAGTGTTTTTCACATTTATACTTAAATATGGGTTAAAATTTGCATTTTCATTATGAATCTCATTTCTCTTATTTGTTCCGAATATAAAATGAAGCCACATTTTTGTTGTTTCTTTTATAATAAAAAAAAACCAAGACGTTTAATCAAACATTTGTTTTGTTTTAGATGTTATTGTTATTTAACTTAATTAATTAGCGTGAAGCTACTTTGAGAGCGCAGTAAACAATCTGAGTTTATTTTAAGATTCACTCACTTCACTAAACATCATCATCGCACTTGAAGCCTCTGTTTATTGTGTGTTTTGTTTTTTTTTTGTCATTTGATGAAAGTTGAATTTCAACTCTGATTAAAAACTTGTGTCTAAACTCTTGTTTGTCTCCAGGTGGATGAGGCCAAGACGCTATTTTTATTTTGTCATTTCTTTCTACATAAAAACTAAACTCCTGAAGTTCTACAGTATCTGTCTGTCTGTCCCTGCTTGTCTGTCTATCTGCCTTTTTGTCTCTCTGTCTATTTGTGTGTCTGACTGTCTGTCCGCCTGTCTTCCAATCTGTATCTTTCTGTCTATCTGCCTGCTTGTCTCTCAGTCTGCCTTTCTATCTGTTTATCTGTCTGTCTGCCCACTCATTATTCTCTCTGTCCATTCGTCGTCTGTCTGTCCATCTCTCTGTGTCTTACTACCTGCCTAACCATCTGTCTATCTACCTATCGATCTGTCTGTCTGTCTGTCTACCTGTCTTCCACTCTGTTTGCCTTCTTATCCCTCTATCTTTCTTCTGTATGTATATTTCTGTATCTACCTGTCTATCTGCCCGCTTGTCTCTCTGTCTGTCTTTCTGTCTATCTCTTAATCTATCTGTCTGCCTTCTTATCTGTTTATCTGTCTGTCTGCCCTCTCATTATTCTCTCTGTCCATCCGTCGTCTGTCTGTCCATCTCTTTATCTGTGTGTCTGACTACCTGCCTGATTGCCTGTCTTCCAGTATGTATGTCTGTCTCTCTGTCTATACCTCTATCTTTCTGTCTGTCCTCCTATCTGTTTCTCTATCTATATACCTGTCTATCTCTCTGTCTATCTATCTGTTTCTTGTCTTTCTGTATCATATATCTCTTTATCTGTCTGTCCGCCCGCTTATTTTTATCTTTGTCCATTCGTCTGTCTGTCCATACCTTTATCTATCTGTGTGTCTACCTGCCTGATTGCCTGTCTGTCCTCCTATCTATCTATCTATCTATCTGTCTATCTATCTGTCTGTCCATCAATCACTAATCTAATCTATAAACACTTGTCTCTCAATCCTTCATCCAACTGTATTGACTGATGTTGCTGATGCTGAACTCCTGTCTGTCTGACCTGGACCTGTGGTCAATCTAATCTAATCTAATCTAATCTGTAATAATCCCTTCTTCAAACCTTCTAGACTGGAGCCTTTAACCTGAAGACAGATTTAAAAAAAACACACACACATGTCCCCAGTTTAGGGGACTTGAAATCAGCCTGGTCTTACTAAGAGTCTGTCTGTCCGTCTGTCTGTCTGTCTGTCTGTCTCAAATGCAGCACTGAGTGGTGGAGTCAGGCAACTGCTTCCATTAGTGTTCATCCACCTCCTCCACCCAGGGATGACTTCAGTGACATCTGCTTGATTCTGGCATCAACGCGCTAAAAGGTGAAATGTTCCTGCGACGGGGGACGGTAGGGGGGAGAGAGTGAGACCCTCCCTGGTCTGTGTGTCCACTAAAAGGACGCCAAGGCTTCATGAATGTTGACTGATTGCTCAAATGGGCCACAGCAGGTTATTAATGGCTAAAAGGCTTTTCTCCGCTCCTTTAATGCCAGGGATTATCTCAGTACAGCGCTAATCCGTTTGGCCGCTGCTAATGCTGTCTTTGTTATTAAAACAATACCACGGGCGTTTGTCGTAAGCTGGATTTTTTTTTTTTTTTTTTTGAAAGATGCATTACACAGTAAATTATATATGTAAATACAATCTGTTTAGTCCTGAGGTTTATAATGAGATTAAATCCAGATTAGTGCTGGGAATAATTGAATAATCTGGGCCTTGATGGTGACAATAACAGCTGACAGTTATTGAACATTAACGAGGAGATTTTAATAAGTGAGTGAATGAATGGATGAATTGATTAATGAATGGTAGAGTGGGTGGAGGAATGGATGGATGGATGAGAAATGGGTGAATGAATGGATGAATGTTTGTCTGGTTAAAAGGGGTGGATGAATGGATGGATGGATTAATGAATGGTTGAGTGGGTGGATGGATGGATGAATAGAGTGGTGGATCAATGCTTGTCTGGTTGAAAGGGATGGATGAATGGATGGATGAATGATGGATAAGTGGTTGAGTGGGTGGATGAATGGATGGATGGATGGGTGAATAAATGGATGAATGCTTGTCTGGATAAAAGGGATGGATGAATGAATGGATGAATGAATGGATGGATTAACAAGTGAATGGATGGTAGGTTGAGTGGATGAATGTTTGTGAATGAATAGATAAATGAATGAATGGATGGATGAATGATGGATAATTGGTTGGGTGGATGGATGGATGAAATGATGGATGGGAGGATGAATGAATGGATGGATGTATGGGTGGTTGACTGGATGAAGGTATAAATGGCTGGTTGAGTAATCAAATGGATGGATGAATGAATGAATGGGTGGATGATAGAATGAATGGGTGGATGAATTGATGGATGAATGAATGAATGGATGGATGAGGTGATGGATGAATGAATGAATGAGTGGATCAATGCTTGATTAAATGAATAGATGGATGAATGAATGAATAGGTGGATGGTTGAGTGGATGGATGGATGGATGGATGGATGGATGCGGGATGAAGTGATGGACGGCTGGATGAATGATGCATAAGTGGTTGAGTGGATGGATGGATGAAATAATGGATGATGGATGAATGAATACATGGATGGGTGAGTTATTGAATGGATGGATGAATAAATGGGTGGATGAATTGATGGATGAATGAATGGATGTGTGGATCAATGCTTGGTTAAATATATAGATGGATGGATGAATGATGGACGGATAAATTGCTGGATGGATGTTTGAATTAATGAATGGATGAATGAATCGATTGATGGATGAATGTCAAAATAAAGGTATAAATGAATGGGTGGATGAATGGCTGGCTGGAATCCCTCCATCTCCGTGAATATCTGCCCTCTCCTCCGTCATCCTGGGGTATTGGCTCCGTGTTCCCCCCCATGGAACCCTTGACAGACATGATATCTGGAACTCTGCTCATCCTTTCACGCCTGGTGGCGACGGGCATCTCTCCAGCACGGGCCCAAACCAGCAGCCCTGCCCGTCTGTCTATCTGTCTGTCTGTCTCCCTCCCTGCCTCCCTGCCTGCCGGAAGAAATGAAATTTGGAAAGACATGATGGCACAGTCATCCTACCCCCGCCCACAGACTGATTGTATTAGCCGAGCACAAACTGGATTTGATACTATTTTATGGCCATCAGAGAGGAATTGATTTAGATTCAGTCTAACTGGTTGAGCCACACGTCCTCAGTCGACAGGGACGGTTTCTAAAGAGAGACACCGAGGGGGATCAGACAGTGGTGGTGGTGGCGGAAACTAGAGAAATATCCTTGAGATTTAAAGTTTTTGAGTATATTTATTTCACGCAACACAAAAGCTGGGATTTTGTTCTAGTAGCGGCAGCGGAATACTGCAAGAGTGAATCAGTTCAGAGCTCAGGACTCGCGATGATCGGATGCGATTGGAATGATAACAATGTACGACCATTAACGACGTGTCCGACGAGTGTGTACGTGTACGACTGATGTTACAAACACGTTTGATTGGGCCGGATTGCTGACCGTCAAGACTGAAACTGAAAAAGCGAGGTAAAATCACGACAAAGTTGCACTGGTACGCTAGGTTTTAGGTTGGGAGTTGCTATTTTAAAGTTAAATTGTTCGTAAGGTTCGTACGATTGTCTAACGTTTCTTACCTTAAGAAGTCTGGTCTGGTAATTCTACAATGCTGCCCCCTGTTGTTGACTGGTTTGATCGATCTTGAGGTGATAACTGCTTGTTGTAACGTCGTCTGGAATGCACACGACAACTCTGCGAAAAAGATCGGGCCCGATTGTGAACTGTCACCCAACTGGAATAGCAGGGGAAAATTGCACTGGTATGCTAGGAACTAGGTTGGGAGTGGCTAGAATTGTTCGTAAGACGATTATCTAACGTTACTTACGTTTATAAAGGAGTCTGGACTGTTAATTCTACTATGCTGCCCCCTAGTGTTGGCTCCTCCTTTTTGCATGTGGTCTGAACGTCGTGTGTCGTACGCTTGAAAAATCAGGGCAAAGTCGCTCAGGTTAGGGGTTGCAGCCACGATAAGGCCACTAGATAGCGCTCAGGTGCGTCCCAAAATCAGAGGGAAGAATTGATGAAAAAAAGTTTTTTTATACATATTTTGTCGGCACGTTCCCAACTAGAGGCCAAAGCTGTGCTGATCTGGTGGGGAGGAACTTTATCACGCGCCGCTAATGGGTCCGTCCCCTATTTTCGGGGAGCAAAACCAATTTCCCATCTTCCATGTACACACCAAAACAAGCACACACAGAACACCCAGCTTCCCCTCTCTGATTGCAATTAATAAATTATGGACTTGGACTATGGCCATCTATGCGGGATTAAATTATTCATAAATGCTAATAGGCTGCCCCTCCGTCTTCTCTTTGGCTCTCATCGTTTTCAATCTGTTTTTTTTTTTTTTTCTCGCCAAATCCCTCTCCTGGTCCCCAGCTCATATAGTTAAGGCCAAAGAGATAATATTGACCTTTTCATTGGACCATGGTATTAGGACCTGCTCTCTATTAAAACGAATTATGACATTGTCTGTAAAGCGCAATACAATAGGTAATTTCAAAGGGATTACTCCAGCCGCCGCCTGCAGAGAGTGGGGGTAAACTCTGCACAGCTTCAGGGAAGGAAAACTCAATCAACAATAAAGAATGGAGCTAACGGTATTAATCCCATATTTAGCAACTGGCAGGGCAGCACAATACGGCGTGGTGTATTAATTAAAACGCGTGTTTTCATTGAGCAGCGTGAATAGTATTTCAAAATTACCAATTTAACCAGCAATGTATTATATTTCATAAGAAAAGAAAAGATACATTTTCATTGGAGGGGAAAGAATGATAGGCACAGCTGACCTTTGAAAATATAAGCGATATATTGAAAAGAGATCCCAGGAATACTTGCGATGTGTACATAAAGTGAACCATATCACACCTCCTCCGCATAGATACAGTATGTATAGATGTGGTAACGCAGTACGACCCGCTGTGCTTCTTATAGAAGCGAAGTCAAATTAATTTGCCATAAAAAGCGCCGACTTTCTCTCATGTTGTTTCTTCTTATTCTTCGTGTCGACAGATGGACTGGGTGATAACAATAAATATGTTGGGATAAATAACGAAAGAATACACTACATGTACAACATTCTAAAAAAGTCACAATTTCAGAGTGGATTTTGGAGGGGGTTGACTTTCGATTAAAATTCAACTCGATTTTTGATTCAAAAAAGATCGTCTTTATTAAAAAGAATCATTGCTCAGAGCAAGAATAAAAGGTTAATATTTGTAGTTCTGAATGACTCTCCAAAATGACTGCAGGTCCGGGCCTCACCACTAGGGTGGGTGGGGGTGCTCATATTGCTAATGTCAAGTAACTAAAATTAAAGGAAGTAGTCCAGTCATACGAATTTTACTCTACTTCCAACACAACCATAATATCTACCAACTTTCTCTTTAAAAGGTGTTAGATAGATATTATGGGTGTCTATAAAAATATGCTACCACCTTTAAAACAGAGGGTAGGAAGATATTATGGGTATTTGACCTCTATAAATATATGCTACCACCTTTAAAACAGATGGTAAGAAGATATTATGGGTGTTCAAGCTCTATAATAATATCCTACCACCTTTAAAACAGAGAGTAGGGAAATATTATGGGTGTTCAAGCTCTATAATAATATGCTACCACCTTTAAAACAGAGAGTAGGAAAATATTATGGGTGTTCAAGCTCTATAATAATATGCTACCACCTTTAAAACAGAGGGTAGGAAAATACTATGGGTGTTTAAGCTCTATAATAATATGCTACCACCTTTAAAACAGAGGGTAGGAAAATACTATGGGTGTTTAAGCTCTATAATTTTATGCTTTCACCTTTAAAACAGAGGGTAGGATAAAATTATGGGTAGGAAAAAACTTCAGATATGGCTATACATTTTCACTATGGGCAGGAAAATTTTTTAGAACCAGAGCGAGATGAAAAATTATTTCCGCCTCTGAAGGGACTTGTGTCAGTGAACCTGCCGTGACCAGGAAGTGGATATAACCAGTTAAACTAACTGAGAAAAAAAAAAAAAAAAACTCAACTCACCCTTTATGTGGTGGTAATGGTAATATGTTC
>JAFBJS010008099.1:55148-69659 GCA_016785265.1 Paraplagusia blochii | reverse complement strand
TTACTCGCTGGTTCTTAGCACTGCAGCCATACCAATTTACAGTGCAGTACCGTGCTGGAAAACACAACACCGTGGCAGACTTCTTGTCTCGCCACACTGTTGGCGAGACATCAGAGGGGGAGGGAAATGTGAGAAGGTGAGCGACACCCCCCTTCTCACCGTCTCCCCGGACTCTTGGACAGAGGTGTGCTATATGTGTGGTGGCGTTGTCAATGTTGCTTTATTATTTATTTCACTCGGGTTTGTAAGCTTGGTGACGGTAAGGGGAAGGGGCTGTGCACGGACGCGGGAGCGCGGTGCGCCGCGTCACGTCATTCAAACATTTACAACTCACCGTCAGTTTTACTTACACTTTTCCACCCGGCGTTCAGTGAGGTACCCACTGCCCGTCCTGCATTTCATCCAGTTACTGTTTCAGCCTTGGACCTTTCATACATTCACATACACTCACTCACACATCCACATTCACTCAGCTGCACTCACCTCGCTGTCCGGATTCAATGTTCCTGTGCGGAAGCGGGCGCCGCTTCAGGGGCGTTGTTTATCCAGCGCGGGGCCAGAGGGGGCACAGCCCATTATGCACAGGGCTGTTTGTATCAATTCATATTTGTATATAGGTGTGAATGGTACTGTGAATATTATGTGTGAAGTGTGGTAATGTTAATGACATCTATATGAATGTATGTATTGTAGATATGTAGTGTCTACTTGTAATTGTATTTTTTTTTAAGACATTGGTGTGCAGGTTTCCCCTCTGTAATGGTTTGTCCCAATTAGGCCTAGTCAGGCTGCACTATTTAAGTGAGGTTCAGTGGTCCTTAAAGGGGGGGAAGAGTGTGGAGTATTTTGACGGATTGTCCTGCAAAGTGAATCACTGTTCTGCTGCTTTTGTTATAGATAATTAAAACTAGCCGGCTGGCCAAAGCTAAGTTCTTCTTGCTCGTTCTTCACTTTACCACCTTTTCCGGTTTGCCCTGATCCCTTTAAGTGTGGGACGCCGCTCGGTCCCTCACAGGTAGGTTTTTTCAAGAACTGTTTGATCCAATTAATTTTAAAAGTATTGTTTAAAGTATCAACATTCAAGAAATTGAGACCTCCATTATCATATGTGTTCATAACAACAGATTTTTTTATATAATGTGTTTTGTTTTTCATTTGAACAGCATCTGGTCTATGCATTTGATAGTTTTACTGTCAACATGCAATGACAGAGCTGCATAAGTAAGTCTAGAAATACCTTCTGCTTTGGTTATCAGTGTTCTACCTTTTAAAGAATGATCCCTAAGAAGCCATAAGTTAAATCTCGTTTGCGTTTTTTCTAAAAGCGGGGTAAAATTTAAAGTACTTCTAGATTTTTGATTTTTAGTGATGGCAATACCTAGGTAGACAACAGAGTGGGACTGATGACTGGGTGACGATGACGGTGACGCTGGCACGGCAGGAACCACCAGTAGTCAGAGGAGAAGACAGAATAAACGACAAAAGTTTTTCCAACCACAGTTCTGCAATAACTCGGCAAAGTCCAAGGCATTAACGGAATCTATCGCTTGTTATATTATTAAACAACGTCCTGTGTGACGATCTGGTTACAGGAGTGCTGTCTACAGCTAAACCTTTCTAAAACTGTAAGCATGGGTTTCACTAAAATGAGTAGAGAGTCACCTGATCCTGATATATCTGTTAATGGAGATAAATACAAATTGTCAATCAGTATAAATATATTTGGTTAATATTAGATTCACAGCTTTAAAGGCCATATTGACAAATGTGTAAAAAAAAATCAAGCTAAATCTTGCATATGTTCATGCAATTCAACAGGAGATGTCAGATGAAGCTGGGAAAAATTCTTACTTGTCGAAAGGTTTGCATGTGTATTTTCTATTGTATATGTATTCTGTGCTTCTTGCCTTTTAACATCATAGCCAGGCGAGTACAGATGAAAACTAGCCTCTGGCTGATTCTTGTTAGAAACAGGCATTTGGGGTTCTTATTTGTATGTGTTTGTTCCTTTAAGCCGTGTTTTTTTTGTTTATTTTTGTATCCGAAGCACTCGGAATAAACTTTTGTGATTTGCTAAACTGAGCGCATGCATTTGGACAAAACTTTTTGTTTTTTCAAGACTCTGCTTTACAATTCTTTTCTTATTATTAAACTAAAATAAAATACTAAAAATGTTGTTGAAAGCGGAGTTGCAAACTTTTTGCAAGATTCAAAAAACTAATCGAACTGAACTGAATCGGATCAAACTGGATCAACCTTTAATGTTTTTTTTTTTTTATGAATCGTTCCTGAATCGGATTATAGCCTGTGAATCAAGATATGAATCGGATTGTTATGTGAGTGAACCGTCACACCCCTACAGGAAAGTGTGCTGAAAAGTTGGAAGGCGTAACCTGAGAAGTTGTTTGATGAAAAAAATAATAGGTACATATAATTGAGGAGACATAAACGATTTCAAAAAGGGTAGATCAGAAAAAGGATGACGTTAGAAATGGCCTGAAGAGGATGAAGAGTAGTTGGGCAGACGGTCCTTATGGCATACAACTCTAGTATAGTATGGAAGTGTGTAGGGTAAGTGGTGGTATAGCTGGGTTTTCAACAGAATCTTGAGTGACAAGTTGCTAAGTGGAGGAAAAGTGACAAAGGGTAATATGCAGAGCTGTAGCAACTACAGACGGATAGAGTTGATGAGCGATGAAGATTTGGGAAAGAATTGTCTAGGCTAGGTTGTACAGAATCAATAGTTTCACTCATTTGCAGCAAATCACACGGCAGTCTCCCCACGAGGGTTTGTCTGTGATGTCATTAAACTGCGTCCAAGAACCAAGTTTATGTCCTACAATAATGGCGAGCATTCAAGTGTAATTATCATGTGATAACATGCTTACATACTTACACTCAAACGCTCACCATTGCCGCTTCCAGACACCATTATTGTAGGACTTGAACTTGGTTCTTGGACGCAGTTAAGTAACGTCACAGATGGACCCTCGTGGGGACACTGCCATGTGATTGGCTGTCGTCGAGTGAAACTTCTGATTGGCTGGTGACGGAGTGACGTAGCAAAATTACGCTCACAAATGTGGTCGGCGTAAAATGAGTCTCAAAAATACAAATTAGCGTGAGCATAGTTTCACAAAGTAAAAGCACGATTTCCGTGCGCGTACCACAATTCACAAACGTATTTGGAATCATTCACAAATGTATATTGACGTGTGAAGCGTTGTTTGTGTGCTCTCCTCAGAATACGCACGCGGATCCGTGTTTACACGTGTGTTCTTTCGTGTTCTTCTCAGAATACGCACGCGGATCCATGTTTACGCGTTTGGTCTTTTGTGTTCTTCTCAGAATACGCACACGGATCCGTGTTTACGCACACGGATCTTTTTGAGACTATTCTGGCTCCATATTTGTCTCCCATCTCTAGTATTATTCTACCAGTATAAGCACTATCTCTCCCCTGAACATGTCCAAACCATTTTAATAGTTTACATTATACTAGATCAGAGGTATTAATGATATCATAAAATATAAAAATAATTATATAAAGTATGTATTAATAATACAATTATATAAATAAATATAACAAATGATATAACTGTTGGTGTGAAACAGATGAACCGACAGTTATTTGTATATCTGAAAACAGCTCCACAAAGCCTTCATAATTATGGAATGGGCAGCAGAAACAGTGGATGACGGGGGTCGCCGGTGCCCCCCCTCCAGTTGCCCTTCGGGCCTCAGTCATCCAGATCAGCGTGCTCAGCTGCGGTGGAGTGACTGGGAACTCGTGATTCTCCACACTCTCAGCTGCAGCTCCTGACATCTAAGATGCCTTTACTGGCCGCACACTGGAGTTGACTGTAGTTTACTTCAGGGACCGCTGCAGCCTCACTTACTGATGAGTTTATTTTATTGAATTCGGTTTAAGCTAATTAGGTCAGAAGTAAAATGAACAAAGTGGTCACTCTACAAAAAAAGAACCGGCAGGATTTCCTCCCCTATTTCCTCGGATTCGTCCTCTTTCTCTACTGCTCTGTTCATGTCATGTCAGTCACCGCGGATGCAGCGCAGCAGCCGCGCAGGAGGCGTCGGGCTGTGGGTAAGAATACCACCTCCACCTCCGTGACCGACCTCATCACTGATCCACTTTCTAATCAGGCCGACGTCTAACGGACATGTTTCTTCCGTTAATCATTGCGTGTCATTAGGGTAAAGAACCGGGGAAATGTCATTAAGAATCGAACCCTCGGCCACAGTCTGTGGAGCAAGAAACTACCTTGGACTGATCATTTCACCACAGAACAAATTTTAGCATTTTTAATCACAGTTTTCAGTACTGCAGTACAGTCATTACCAAGTGGTAGATGGTGTCCAAAATGTGGTGCGTCTGTCTGATTTCATATGTCACAAGGCTTTCCCAGGGCAAGGACACTGGTATTTCAGGTTGACACAAAGGTATTTCAGATTGGAACCTCGTACCATACTAAGTGTTAATCTGTTAAGACAAAAAGTACAGATTGGCATGACGATATTTAAAATGACACCATTACAAATTCACACAAAGGTACTTTAGATTTAAACTTGCTGTGTCAGTTTTACACCTGGTATTTTAGATTGACAATAGTGTCTGAGATTGACACTTAGTGTGTGAGATTAAGACAAACAACTTTCAGATTAATAAGTGGTATTTCAGATTGACACTTGGTTTACCATACCATGGAGGAGTGATTTGCTTTTTTTAAATGGTCTGTGCAACTGTACTTTTCTTATAGTTTATTTAGCCAATGTCAGGAGTTGAAGCCTTGGGCTTGAGTGAATTTATGTCTATGCCCTCTTTTTTCAGAAAATGACAGTGAATGCATCGCCCCACAGTCGTCTGAATTCCCAGAAGGCTTCTTCACTGTGCAGGAGAGAAAGGACGGTGGCCTGGTCATCTACTTCATGCTGATCTTCTACATGCTGCTGGCAGTGGCCATAGTCTGTGATAACTACTTCCTGCCATCTCTGGAAGTTATCAGTGAGCGTAAGTGAAAGTTGAGGCCAGGTTTAGCCAGGAAGTGGAGATTTTACAGTGAAAAGTTTGGTTTTATGCCTAGAAAGAGTACCACAGATGTTGATAAAGAAGTACAGAGCAAATCAAAAGTTTGGTGCCATCCTGGTATTTTCCACATAGTGTCCTGGCAGGTGGGTAGGTAGGTACAGAGGGAAAGAAACAAAGAGAGTAAGAAACAATCAAAGAAAGAAAGAAAGAAACTTTAATCTCTCAATAGTATCCCTAGGTTAATTTTGGCTCTAGTAGCAGTACAGCACCAAACAAAAGATAAATACAATTAAATTGAAAATTACAATACAATAGATACAGACATGGTACTGTCCTGGTACTCTCTACATACTGCCCATTTTTTCTTTAAACGATTTATTTATGTACATTTGCCATATTACTGAAAATAAAAATCCTGGCAAAATATAATCGTCATCGATCATCGTCATCACTACCTGCGGACAGATAGTCAATGATACTTTTCTGGTTTTACTGGATTCCTCTTTAGGTCTGGGACTTTCTCCGGATGTAGCGGGGGCAACTTTTATGGCAGCTGGCAGTTCTGCTCCAGAACTGGTCACCGCCTTTCTGGGTAAGAAAGTCATCGATCTTGATGATCTGACCAAAAGCATCTGTGAAAAATCTAATCATTACAGTTAAAATCAGAAGGGACTCAAATCTGAACCATTAAAGTTAAAGACAAAACTGATATGCTTGCAGGAATTGAGGAATTGAGACACCAACAATAATCCGAGTGAAGTATATTTAAATAAATAAATAAAGCAAATCACTGCAAAATTTACAAAAATGTGTGGCTGGTTAGTTTAAGACAACGCTGATTTACTGGCAGGAAATCATAGAAAGACACTAACCAACAGCTCTGATTCTCTTTTTTTAAGTTTCACAGTGAAACTTAAAAGATGGTTAGTGAAACTTTCACTAACCATCTGCTTCCTCCTAGTAGTAGAGTATTTAATGTCATAAAATGACGAACAAATAAAATAAATTCCACCACACATCTAATAATTACTGGTGGCTCTCTAGTGGCCCACAGCCCAGTGGTTGGAATTCACAGGGATGGTATATCAGATCAGAGCAACGAATCCGTATAAAACATAAAAATCAGAGAAAGCAACAAAATCTGATCATTTCTTTCTTTGATTACAGCTCCCTTTAGTGGACCTAAATAACTTTTTGGTTTCCATTTACTCTTCATAAATGACCTTTTAAAAGCACAAAACAGTTTCAGAATTGTATTTTTTGTAGGTGTCTTTGTGACAAAGGGAGACATTGGTGTCAGCACCATTGTCGGATCGGCCGTTTACAACCTACTGGGAATCTGTGCTGCCTGTGGACTCCTGGCCTCGATGGTACTGTGGCAAGTTGCCAGGATGTGGAAATTTAGCCCTTGGTCACAGTGACAGTGATATGGTGTTGTTCATGTTGTAAAACCTCTGTTATTGTTTCACAGGTGGGACACCTGAGCTGCTGGCCTCTGTTCAGGGACTGCCTGGCATATGGCATCAGTGTCGCTGCCGTCATCGGGATCATAGCTGATAACCAGGTGTACTGGTGAGCAAGGGTGACTCAGCACAACTGACACAACAACAGGAAATGAGGACAGCTTCCCAGTAGACAGACGGCCATAAAGGCTGTTAATTGTTCTCTGACAGTGGGGACCTGTAGGTTTGAACTCGTGTCGACCCAGTGTTTCTGAATATCTTCCAGAAATGCACACCACCAAACAAATGTTCATTTACAGTATATGAACATATAGTTATTCTATCATCTATGTTTTAAAAAATTACTGAGTGATCCTGTCCAATTGAACACATCACTGATGGACTTACAGGAATTGAATAAAATCACAAAGGGTTGTTAAAGCCCTCTAGGACTATTATTTGGGGTAAAATTTTTTTTCATATTTAAAGGTCAGTTTAGCAACTTTTTCTTTGTTAAAAATGTGCCACTGTTATTGTCTAATTGCTATCAGTTAGCTTTAGGTTTTCTATTTGGTTTTATTTCTATTTTCTTTAGTTACTCTCCTTCAGACTGGATGAGTAATTACTGTTTAACTTTATTACTTATTACTTATTTATTTACTTCTATTCTAAAATATTTGTTTACTTCGGCTATCACGTTGTTTTGGGTTACGTTTGTTAGCCTCAGAATTTGATAACACATTTTCTGGTAAACCACTGTTTTCTGTGTCAAAGGAGGGGCAGTTGCCTTCTGGCTATGACACCTGCTGTTATTTTGGAGAATAACGTGCTGTCCCCCCTGGTACCAGGTATGAGGCTGCCGCACTCCTGCTTGTCTACGGCCTCTACATCATGGTTCTGTGCTTTGACCTTCGCATCAGTGAATTTGTGCTGAGAAAGCTGAGTCCATGCTGCACCTGTGTGGGCAACAGATTGGGGTGGAAGGATGAGAACCAACCCCTGGTGGACTGGAATGACGGCAGCAGTTTGCGGATCCATAGCCGTTCCAGAACCGACAGTGGGATTTTCCAGGACGACTCTGGATACTCACACCTGTCCCTCAGCCTGCACGGCCTCAATGAGATTCCTGAAGGTGAAGTGACGTAACATTGTAATGTATGCTGGTGTTTTGTGCGATCTTTAACATCCATCTCATCCTGGTGGCCTGTTATTTCTAAAGGAAGGGTAGGAGAACCAGAAAACGGTTTTCAACTAGAATCCCCTGTTCTGATAGCAATTTTTTTTAGGATACATGCTGCGACCTGTTGCTCTAACATTTCCCGATATAGCATTATATTGTATGTCATATTATTTTTCTATAATGCCCAGGTGGCTGAGCAGTAAAAGTTTAAGCCCTGTCATCACAGTGTTTGCTAGTACAAACCCCATTAATTGTGTTGCCTTTGTTTGGCCTCCTTTATATGACCTCCATGCCCCTCTGGTGGTGTTTGATCCACAATGTAACTATGTCTGTCCTGTTATACAGTACATTCAAGGTTAAACCTTTTGACTTATACTTTACTCAAATACTGATATGAGAATATATGATTACTAAGGGACGTGTAGTTATGTTAAGATTTTTAATCTTCATTTTATACATTACTTTGAATAAAAATGTCTGCTTATGGTGGTCAGTAAGTTGATAATAACTTTACAAAATGAGAAACACTTTTACAAAGATTGACACAAATATGCATTTGACAAAATACAAATGACAAGACGGGAAATACTATTACAAATGTAAAAAAAAAGAATGTAGAAGTAACTTTTTCAACTGGATAGAGAATGTATCAATTGCCATAGTGCGTTCCCTTTGCGGCATTTCATCTGGGCTGCAGCATTTAACAAACTCCAGACGCACCACATGAAACTCAAAACAGCATTAGTTTGCTCAGCATATGTATGCAAATTGGGCAAAAGACCACTTGACTGCCGTCCCTTTTCCTTTACGGTTGAGAATTATGTGTATATTTGTTTGTGCATATCTGTCATCGTAGCTGCTAAATCCATATATGTAAAATTATTGGTTCTTCAGGATACAAGCTCCTCTAAATCAGAGTTGTCTAAATGATACCAAGCTATTTTTGCTGGATTTTTTTTGCAATACAAGGAAATATGTGCCATATGATCCCAGATCAACTGTCAGGCCAGCCTTTGTCTCACTGTCGTAGTGAGAAGAATGATGAAGTTTAACACTAGAATGAAAGTTGGTCAAATAAAGCAGTACAATCCAGCATAGGTCACAAAAATGCCCTAAATTAGGTGCAGCAAATGTTGCTGATCTTCAGTGTCAGTAGGATACCTGAAGTACTAATCTCAGAAAATCTGAGGCAGACTGGAGGAGAAGATGAGGATGATAAAACAAAATTTTGTCTGTTTTTCCAACAGATCACGTTAATAGTGTCTTTTCGGTTCCGGAGCATGACCTGCGGAGGATCCTGTGGGTTTTGTCTCTTCCCATCATCACTCTACTCTTCCTCACCATCCCTGATTGCAGGAAAAGGTTTTGGAAGCAGTGGTTTATGGTCACCTTTATAATGTCCGCTGTCTGGATCTCAGGCTTCACATACATGCTGGTGTGGATGGTGACCGTCGTAGGTCGGTATTGATTTTCCCCATCTTTGTCTTTTTTGTGTTCTGTGTTGAACAGGAAGCAGCCGATATTGCTTGGCCTCAAGGGGTCACAAGTGTTTTTGAAACTTGTGAGAAATAAGTCGTCTGATTAACAGAGTCAGATCACATGTGGGTCTGCTGCCTAATTCCTTGGATGCCATCGTGCCTGGAAGTCAGGGGCGGGGGGTACAGAACTGCCCCCCGTGGAACAGTCATGTGGCAATGGAGCACATCACTGACCCAGGATCTGTGTCATGTGATGTTTCAACTGCATTAGAATAAGATCAGTTTACTGTAGTTGAATAACAGAGGTCGATGTCATTCCATAATTGAATGTTAATACTTCTTTAAAATATTGGTTTCACAGTGCCCCTCAGGTTTAAATTTTATTTATTATCAAGCTTGAGGTTCCTCTGGGAATTGAGCCTAGTACTCGGCTTTTGAGGCAGCTTGCTCAGCAGAACTGACTGATGGGAGGTCAAAAGCACAGAGCGATGATTTACACTGGCTGGACTGCAGTGGCCACGTACTTGGTACAAGGAGACCAAGCGCATTGTTCTCCTCGCTAACATCAGTTGTCAGGAGTAAGGCCGGGAGCCGACCGCCCCCCCCTTTGACAGTAAAAAAAGGATTAATTAGATGGGGTGTAATAGAATTATTACCAAACTTTTTAAATATGCAAGGCATGGAGATAAGGAACCAGAGAGACTGTAACTCTGGTTGCTCAGCTGGGCTGCTGATTGCATGAAGTGTAGATGATAATCAGAGAAGAGAAGACTGAAAGACACACACAGCCAGCAGATTCAGTGCTGCTGATCCTCCGCCGTCCTCTCACAGGGGCGTACAAAAGAAAAACAAGGACAGACAGACAAACCTAACAAAACTAGCTTCACCCCAAAGCAAAGCAGTAGGTTTACATAAAATAAAGGAAAGAAAAGTTGCAGCTTAACAGTTCTTATTTCTCATCCAGTCTGGAGGAGAGCAAAAAAGTCACAGAGTATTACAAAAATAAAACCAAATAGAAAGTAAAAAGTAAGTCTGAATTGTGAATTGTTTACCAAAAAAGTATCAAAGGGTTCATAGAGTTCTTTAACGACCCTCGGATTCAGTTCTCTACTCTGACACACTATATAAATCCGTGAGTCCAAACCACAGGGCCGTGGCCCACTAGAGTGCCATAGGAGTTCATCAAATGTGCGGTGGAATTCTTTTTTACTTTGTTCGTTATTGCATGACAAGAATGGCAATTAAATCCTCATCCATTACATAGCAACAGATGGTATTGGAACTAAAAAAAGAGAATTCGGGCCGTTTGTCAGTGTCTTTTTCAATTCCAGTCAGTAGATCGTTGTTGTTTTTAACTAAACAGGATGAAATTTTGTCAATTCCAAGGTTGTTTCTTTTTTTTTCAATTTTTATGACAAACCTAAAACTCTTTGTGTTTGTCTGTTGTTTAGGACTGTCAAAATGATTATGTTGATTATTTCTAAAATTAATAAAAAATTTCTAAAAATTAATTATTTAAACACCCTGAGCAGAGCAATTAGCCTTAAGGACATAAGTTCTTGAGAAACCATATGTCAGCCTGTGTGAATTGTTGTTGATGTTGCTGATGTACAGTCCATACAGTTACAGTATGGATTTGTATTGTATGGATGGTTGTAACGTTGTCATCCTTTTGATCTTGACCCTGTTTTTGCTTTATTGGGTTGTTTTCTGATTGAGAATATAAGTTGTGTTTATTTCCTCCACACAGGCGAGACACTGGGTATCCCGGACACGGTGATGGGACTGACTTTGCTGGCAGCCGGGACCAGTATCCCTGACACGGTGGCCAGTGTGATGGTGGCCAGAGAAGGTGAAGGAGCATCACGTTAGAGAGTCAATGTGTCTGTCACTGGTGTTGAACTACAGGGTTCATATCCTGAAAAGCATCCATTCTTGGTTAGGGAGGTTGATTCCTTTTATTAGGCAATCCCGAAGATAGCGATCGATAATTGTATAACATCTGAGCCTCTCTGACAATCTGTCCATTTCCAAAGCAAACCACAAAGGGTTTAGGGCCGATCCCTGAAGCTACCTCTTTATCTATTTTCTATTTTTGTCCTTTTTTCTGTTCCTTTTTAATGGTAATCTTATTTCACATACTATCAACAACAACAACAAAAAATGTATGTGGAACAACACAGATTGTTGTTCCACATTCTCAACTGGAGGGTCATTACCCAAAAGCATACCCATTTTCAGTGGGTTGCAGGCCAAGTAGCCTATAAAGAATTAACAAGTTACTGAATAATCTTTCAGAGTACAGAAAACATGTCGGAAAACATGAACAACTGAAGTTGTATTCAGTTGAGACTTTATTCCAAATTGTTGTGGATCTCAGTTTAAGAGTCCTGCTCTGACTTTGTGTCCACAGGGAAAGCAGACATGGCCATGTCCAACATTGTGGGCTCTAACGTGTTCGACATGCTTTGTCTGGGCCTGCCCTGGTTCATTAAGACAGCCTTCGTGGATACCGACAACCCTGTGGAGGTCAACAGCACCGGGCTGCTATTCATTTCAGCCACACTGCTGCTCTCCATTGTCTTTCTATTCCTGGCTGTTCATGTCAACGGATGGAAGCTGGACTGGAAGCTGGGAACGGTTTCCCTCATCTGCTATGTCCTCTTCGCTACACTGTCCATACTATACGAGCTTGGGGTTATAGGGAACAATCCCCTGACGCTGTGCAGGGACTGACTTAAGAGTTACCTCAGACCACTTAACATTCTGAGACTTTTAACCAATTAACCAAGAGAAAAAATAACGACCTGGGTAATCTGTAGTCACAAAAGTGTCTTATCACCAGTTCATTATTAACTCTGCAAAACTTGAACCATGACCAGAGGGAAGAAAAATGATTAGAAGTAACATAACAAACACAAAGGCTTGGAGTGTTATTGTGTGAATAAATGTGTCATTTTAACCCCTGGTTTTACTAAAGGTACGCATATTACCTTAAGTAAACCATGAAGAGGACACCAGCGAATGCCTTAAAACACCATTTTTCGTCAGTGCAATGTGACAACTGTTGACTGAGCTAAAGTGATTTCGAAAATAAAAAAAATATGTAAAACCTGTCTATATCAGGTCTGACTTTAAACTCTGAAGAGCTATGTTGGTTGTCATTATATTTGTCCAAAGAAATGGGCCTTCAGTGGAACTAGGCATTAAATTGAACAAGAAACAGAAGTAACAGCAGGCTGGGCTAATGGACTAATGATTTTTTTCCCATGACTCTCTCTCTCTTTCTCTCTCTGTCTCTGTATATATATACAGAGAGAGAGAAAATACAGAGAAAAAAAATATATATATATATATATATACATACATATATATATATATACACATACATATATATATACTGTATATATATATAGATGGATGGATGGACGGACGGACGGACGGACTGCCATAGCCTTCAGAATCAAAAGTGAAGGCTGTGCCTGCTGTGGGTGAATGGGCACAGCCAGTTCAGTTCACAGCGCTCAGTGCCATTTAACACACTAGATTGGGACCTCAGACCTTCCAGCATACACTACCGTAAAGGCAACACATATCTGTCCCGTGATTGGATAAGCTCTACCAGGAATCTGAAAAGGGAATATATTGAATCTTAACTAGGAGATTTGCTAGCTACAGCATCACAAGAAGATGTGATTGCTCTCTGTTTGCGTGCAACACACAAAGTAAGAGAACGTCTTTCTTTCAGTGAGTTGTTGACCTCAGACCTTCCAGCATACACTACCGTAAAGGCAACACATATCTGTCCCGTGATTGGATAAGTTCTCCCAGGAGTCTGAAAAGGGAATATATTGAATCTTAACTAGGAGATTTGCTAGCTACAGAGAGATTGTGGATTGTGTCATTTTGTATTTTGAGAGATTGTTGGTTGTGTATTGTAGAGTTTTCGTTTCTGTACATTCCGATTAGGTAAATATTCCGTTCATCCATTAATCAGAGTAAAACACTGTAGTACACGTGACTCCGGTTTCTTTTGAGTTGAAGTATTTTTATTTTCTTTTACATAACGGCGGCAAGTGAAGTGAACATGCCAAGTGCTCAACTCAACTGGACAAAAAAAAATCATACTTCCTTTTTAGCGTCCTGTCAAAATAAGAGTCATTGATATGAAGTAGGTATAATACAAAAATAAAGAAACACGTTCACATATGGCCTGAAATAAACAACAATAATAAAATAAGATAACATCCATATGAGAACATAATATAGCATGTATTTTTGGGTAAAGAACTTTCATTTCGGGGACACGATGAAAGCTCCCAGTCCTTAAATATAAGTAACTAGTAGAACTTCTTTATACCCTTACTGAATACGACCCAGACTTGCAGTATCACCTGCCCATTTACGGAGTGTTTACAAGGATATGAGGAAAAATCCAAAATGATCAAAAGTGCCCCTTTTGTCGCTATGATGGTTGATGAAACCACTGTGGGGAACATGGCACAGCTTGCAGTGGTCCTACGCTATGTGACGCCCGTTGGTGTCCAGGAGTGTTTTGTGAAATTTGTGGATGTAACCAGTGGCAGACCAGCTGCTGACCTTGCCAAGCTTATTATTATTTTATTTTTTTTGGAATACGAATGTTCTCTGGACAAAGTTGTGGATGGCGCAGTGGTGATGGCATCTGGACTAAACCTGGTGCAAAGTGAAGTGACGAGAAGGCACCCACGGTCCTATTGTAGTATTAACTCAAGGGGCCTCAAGACTTAAAGACTGCAAGATTTTTTTCCAATTTGGAAATGGGCTCGCTGCGTTCTTCTCTAGATCTCCGAAGCGCACGCAGCTTTTGAATTAAATCTACAAGCAGCGCCTCCCTCAGGTAGCGCCAACAGTATGGCAATATGCGTCTCGACTAGTGAATGCAGTCTTTGAAAAGCAAATTGCGTTAAAGGAGTTATTTGATCATAACAACTGATTATATATTCACATCTTTATTGTAACCTTAACTTGCCGCTTGCCATCATTTTGCCAACACGCCAGTGTGTGTGCTGCTGTACCACGTCGTGTGTGTGTGTCAGTTTATATCCTTAAAAGGCAGTAGTGTCAACCACATTACACATCGCGTGCTCACATACGGTGGGCAAAAAAATTGAATTCTGTCTCAAGTTAACCAAATGCATGAAAACGATTTTCAAACTCTCCCAGTAATCCTGCAATCTTGTCTTTGTGTTTCTTAGACGTTTCATGGTGCCTTCTTAGATTATACTCTATCGTTACAGCCACACCCCCTCCCTGAACCGACACCTTAACGTGGTGGAGGGGTTTGAGCATCCAGATGAACCTAGGGGCTATGTTGTCTGGGGCTCA
>JAFBJS010008099.1:0-36525 GCA_016785265.1 Paraplagusia blochii | reverse complement strand
CGAACGGCAGTGCAGAGTACCCGACCTTCTTGCAGGCACTGGGAGGAGTACTGGAAAGTACTAGTGTGCTCCAACTATCGGGGGATCACACTCCTCAGCCTCCCAGGGAAAGTTTACTCCAGGGTATTGGAACGGAGAATTCGGCCAATAATCGAACCTCGGATTCAAGAGATACACATCTAGATGTGTATAAGAGACAGGCTCTACACCCTCCAGAGAGTTCTTGAGGGATCATGGGAGTTTGCCCAACCAGTCCACATGTGTTTTGTGGACCTGGAGAAGGCTTTCGACCGGGTCCCTCGGGGACTCTTTTGGGGGGTACTCAGGAAGTACGGGGTTGGAGGCTCTTTGCTAAGAGCTGTCCAGTCCCTGTATGAACGGAGCAGGAGCTTGGTGCGCATTGCCGGTAATAAGTCGGATCTGTTTCCAGTGCATGTTGGACTACGGCAGGGCTGTCCTTTGTCACCGGTTCTGTTCATCATCTATATGGACAGAATTTCTAGGCGCAGCCAGGTGCCGGGCGGGGTCCAGTTCGGGAGACACCAGATTTCATCTCTGCTGTTTGCAGATGATGTTGTTCTGTTGGCCTCTTCGAACAAGGACCTACAGCATGCACTGGGGCGGTTCGCAGCCGAGTGTGAAGCGGCTGGTATGAAGATTAGCACCTCTAAATCCGAGGCCATGGTTCTCGACCGGAAAAAGTTGGTAAGCACCCTCCAGGTCGGGGGAGAGATCCTGCCTCAAGTGGAGAAGTTTAAGTATCTTGGAGTCGTGTTCACAAGTGAGGGAAATCTTGGAGTCGTGTTCACGAGTGAGGGAAGGATGGAACGGGAGATTGACAGGCGGATTGGCGCAGCGACCGCAGTAATGCGCTCGCTGCATCGATCCGTCGTGGTGGAGAAGGAGCTAAGCCGAAAGGCGAAGCTCTCAATTTACCGGTCAATCTACGTTCCTACTCTCACCTATGGTCATGAACTTTGGGTCATGACCGAAAGAACGCGATCCCGGATACAAGCGGCGGAAATTAGCTTTCTTCGCAGGGTGGTAGGGCGCTCCCTTAGAGATAAGGTGAGGAGCTCTGTCACACGGGAGGAGCTCAGAGTAGAGCCATTGCTTCTCCACATCGAAAGGAGTCAGCTGAGGTGGCTTGGGCATCTACATTGCATGCCCCCTGGACGCCTCCCACGGGAGGTGTTTGGGTCATGTCCCACTGGGAGGAGACCCAGAGGAAGACCTAGGACACGCTGGAGCGACTATCTCGCCCGGCTGGCCTGGGAACGCCTTTGGATCCCCCCAGACGAGCTTGAGGAAGTGTCTAGGGAGAGGGAAGTTTGGGCGTCCCTCCTCCGAATGTTGCCCCCGCGACCCGGCTCCGGACAAGCGGATGAGAATGAATGAAATGAATGAATGAAAGTATTTGTCTCAGGTCCTCTCCCCACTTACAAGTGAGGTTCACTCCACTTTAGCAGACTAATTGGGATAATCGATTGGCTTCAAGCCTCCTGCAGATCCCTAGACTTAGCCTTCATAGATAATTTTAATCTCTTTTGGGAACGCGCATCATTTTACAACCCAAATAAAGCAGGATCAGCGGCACTAGCAGCAAACTTTCTACATGTCATCTTCATGTCACGTAGCTGACTAATGCCTAAAAATATTACATGTAGCCAACTTTCTCCACCCTCCGCCCCCCCTCAGTCCCTCATAATCTGGCCTCAACGTCCGCCCAGGAAAATAATGTAACTCATTATATTCCCTCACGTATAACACACCAGATCTAAAAAATATAGGACCACAGGCTGCGAGAACAAAAACCTCATAAATATTTCGACAGCCCATGACAGCAAAAATTCGATTTCAATAGTAAGGGCAGCTTTTCTCAATGTACGCTCCCTTACGAACAAAAGCTTCATAATAAACCAATTAATTACTGATAGAAATATAAGTGTCATGCTGCTAGCTGAAACTTGGCTTAAAGAGGACGGAGCAGCAACCTTAATCGAAGCCTGCCCCCCCAATTACTTCCTCTATGCCACAAGGCAAACTAGGAGAGGCGGCGGTGTTGCAATTATTTTCGCGGACAATTTAGTCTGTACTGAGGCTAAACTAAGCACATTCTTAACTTTCGAATATGTAGCCATAACAATAACTACTGACCATAAATTAATCATTATTTCAATTTATCGACCACCAAAACTCTGTCCAAATTTTCTATTGGACTTTTCCACTCTCCTGTCTGAAATGGTCAAACTTTGATGAAATTATTATAGCAGGAGATTTCAATTTACATGTCAATAAAACAAATGATGCCAAAGAGCTAAAGAGGGTTTGGACTGGCTCAACACGTGGCTGTTGCCACTCACCATCTAGGTAACACCCTGGACTTACTTATATCTAACGCTCCCGCAATAGAAAATGT
Organism: Paraplagusia blochii; assembly: GCA_016785265.1. Taxonomy (NCBI): domain Eukaryota; kingdom Metazoa; phylum Chordata; class Actinopteri; order Pleuronectiformes; family Cynoglossidae; genus Paraplagusia; species Paraplagusia blochii. The sequence goes on along the minus strand of JAFBJS010008099.1, from coordinate 34,106 downwards.
GTCAGTTTCAGATGTTTCTGTCTCTGACCACTTCTGTGTTCAATTTCATTTCCCCCCTACTGCCTTAACACATTGTATCTGATACCAAATTCACACTTGTCGCCTCGACACCTCTGCTGAACTCCAAATTACCAAACGGTTAAACACTTGCGACATCCTAAACGGCTTCAATACCGTAGACCAATTGGTAAACAGTTTTAATGATAACTTAAAACAATAGTCAACACTAGAACCAAAACGTCTATTCCAACCTCCCTATTCAAAACATCCTGAGCCACCTATCCAGACCACTTCTCCAAATCATTAACACCTCTATAGTTAATGGGATTTTTCCAAGTGCTTTAAAAACAGCAGTAGTAAAACTCCTCCTTAAAAAACCAGGCTTAGATCTAAACGCACTGAATAATTATAGACCCATCTCTAACCTCCCATTTATAGGCAAGATACTGGAAAAAGTTGTCTACAAACAGCTCAACCAGTTTCTTGCTGAAAATGACACCTTAGAAAAATTCCAATCCAGCTTTAGAGCAAACCACAGTACTGAGACCGCATTAACCAAAATAATTAGCAATGTCAGACTCAGTACTGCAATAAACAAAGTTTCTGCTCTCGTCCTCCTTGATCTAAGCGTCACATTCAACCCAATTGACCATACCTTACTTCTTCACCGCCTCAAATTCAGTGTAGGACTCTCTGGCTCCGTCCTACAGTGGTTTGAGTCATGTATTTCAGATCCCTCAGATCTGCTGCAGCCCACCTACTGGTAGTCCCAGACCCTCCACTGAAGAAGATCGGGGAAGCTGCCTTCATGTACTACGCTCCCAGAAAATGGAACACCCTGCCACTGGACATCAGGGAGGCCCCCTCATTGGACTGCTTCAAGCAAAAGCTTAAAACTCACCTCCACAGAATTGCTTATCCTTAGCTCTACTAGCCCTGGCAGAGGGATCCCAGAGAGGCCGTTGGTTCTGCCTGAGGTTTCTTCCTACAAGGGAGTTTTTCCTCACCCCTGTGGCTCCAAGGGACTTTCATACACTATGGCCCCTCTACTCATTGACTTTTTATTTCTTTCTGTAAAGACTGTACTTGTGAGGCTGTAAATGTTTTAAATGTTCTTTGTTCAAGCACATTGAGCTACATGCCTGTATGAAATGTGCTCTATAAATAAATAAACTTGAACTTAAACTTAAACTTACTTAGCATAACACCAGCTACGCTAATAAGGCTATGCTAGTTTATACTTAAACCCAATAGAAATGCTTTTGTGCTAATAGAGATGCTCTTGGAGATGTTAATGTTGCTATTTAGCCTGATGCTACTTAACTTGTTATTGAGTTGGGCTATGCTACCCTATGCTAATTTAATGCTGAATTTACCCAGTTGAGTAACTCTGATGTTTTATGCTAAAGCTTTTTCAACTGCCCAATATTTGTTTCAAAATGGCAATTAGACTTCATGCTTGTTCAAAATGGCTTCTGGGTTCCTCAACACAATGGTGGTTGACCAGCCAGATCCAACCTGCATCTCCACAAGAGAAACAGTAAAAGTAGTTGGGGACAGATTACGACAGGACAGGATGTTACACACCAGAACTGCTCTGACCCCGGACCAGGTTTGCCCATTATTGGAACTCTGCCTCAACACCACGTATTTCAGATACAATGTGGAATTCTACAAACAGCAGCATAGCTGTGCCATGGGCTCGCCAGTTTCACCCATTGTTGCAAACCTTTACATGGAAAGCATAGAAACTCAAGCCTTAATCTCCTTTAAAGGGAAAAAGCCAAGGCACTGGTTTCGTTATGTTGACAATACATGGGCCACGGTAAGAGAGCAAGAAGTAGAGGCTTTCACTAAACACATCAGTTCAGACAACAATTACATCAAGTTCACCAGGGAGGAGACCAAGGATGGACTTCCTTTCTTGGACTGCGAGGTATCAGTTGGGGGAAATGGAGACCTTGTCACAGAGGTCTACAGGAAACCCACACATACTGACCAGTACCTACTCTTTGACTCTCACCATCCACTAGAACACCAGCTCAGTGTCATCAGGACTCTGCACCGGGCAGACAGCATCCCATCCAGAGCAGAGGGGTAGGAAAAAGAACACACACACACACATCAGAAAGGCCCTGAAAACCTGTGGCTACCCCAACTGGGCCTTCAACAAATCAGGTAATAGGCAGAATAAAGAAACCACTACAGGGCCCAGCATTGTAGTCATGCGGCTGACATCACTGGAACTCTTTTCCGTGAATTGAATATCGACACCAGGGGCTGATGATCAGTCACTAGGGTAAACCTTCGGCAACAGAGGTAATGGTGGAACTTCTTAATACCGCATACTAGGCTAAGAGCCTCCCTGTCTATCTGTGCATAATTGCGTTCAGCACTTGAAAGGGACCTTGAAGCGAATGCAATTGGGCGTTCCAGTCCATTATCCATGGTGTGTGATAAGACTGCACCTATGCCATGCAGGGATGCGTCACATGCTAGTCGGATGGGTCTAGATGGATCATAGTTGGTCAGTAACTCATCAGATGTTATGAGTCTTTTAGTTTCTGCAAATGCCTTTTTACACTTTTCTAACCAATGCCATTCTGCTCCTGTCTGTAGCAGCGCATTCAGTGGGTACAGAACTGAGGCAAGGTTTGAGAGAAACTTGTGGTTATAGTTTACGAGGCCTAGATACGATGTCAGTTGTGACACATTTTCAGGTTTAGGTGCTTTCAGCACCGCCTCTTTTTTCTCTTGTGACTTATGTAATCCGTGCTTTTCAATGACATGTCCACAGTATGAGATTTGACTTTTGATAAACTCACATTTCTCTCTCTTTGCTCGTAGACCCTACTCATTCAGCCTGGTGAGTACTTTGCTCAGGTTCTGGAAGTGGTCATGCTCATCGTTTCCTGTTATAAGGATGTCATCGAGATAGCATTGTGTTCCAGGTATGTCCTGGAGCACCTGACCCATTGCTCTTTGCCAGATGGCTGTAGCCGCAGCACTGCCAAATACAAGACGATTGTATTGGTAAAGTCCCTTATGGGTGTTGATGGTTTGGAACTTTTTGCTTGACTCCTCCACTTCCATCTGGAGATAGGCCTGTGACAGGTCAATCTTTCAAAACTTCTCCCCACCAGCCAAGGATGAGAAGATGTTTTCTTTTCGTGGCAGGGGATACTGCACCGTGTGCAGCACCGGGTTAATGCTCACTTTGAAGTCGCCACATATACGCACCTCTCCACTTTTTCCTTTCTTCATTACAGGAACAATAGCCATAGCCCAGTCACACCAGTTGACTTTGGAGAAAATGCCAGATGTCTCCAATTTCTGCAATTCGGCGTCAATCTTGGGACGTAGTGCATATGGCACTGGGTGTGCTTTTTGGAATCTCGGGGTGGCATCTTTGTTAAGTTCGATTTTTGCCTTCATGTGTTTAAGTTTACCAATGCCTTTTTCAAACTTGTGTGCATTAGCCTCCAATAACTTTAGCAGTCTTCGGTGAGGGTTGTGGGTGGCGCTCTTGAGGCTTGTCGAGAGATTCAGGGCTTTAATTGCATGCCAGTCAAGCTGAATTCTCCTCAGCCATTCACGCCCCAGTAGAGCTGGGCCTGCGGTTTTCAGGATGTAAAGCTGAACTTGTGTGTTTGGTCACCATAAGTCACATCCACTTTAAGTTTCCCTTTTGGTGACACTTTTTCACCTGTGTACATTTTTCATCACTGATGTCTTTTACAGTGGTAAGTGAGAGAACAGCCTATTGTAGTTGGTCTCAGAAATTACTGACAAAGCTGAACCTGTGTCAAGTTCCATTTTTAGTTTCACGCCAGACACTGTTGTATTTATCCATATTATTTTCCAGTCTTCTTCAGTTATGCTATGCAGCTCTAGGGCGTGACAAATCATCTTCCTCACTGCTGTTAGTGTTGTCTGAATGTTCTGTTACTTTGTGCATTTGGTTTGTTTTGGCCTTTGTTTTTGGTTTAAAACCTTTGTTCTTTCCAGATTTTTCTTTTGGGGTATTGGTTTGGTCTATTTTACATACTCTTTCTATGTGGCCTTGTTTGTGACATTTCCTACATGTCTTTTCCTTGAACCAGCAGTCGTTTGCATTATGTGAGGCTTTACCGCACCTGTAGCATTTTTGCTTTTTCCCATTTAAGGACATTTGATGCACTTTGTTTTCCAAAGTTTTCTTCCAGAGCTCTGATGCACTCTTAGCTGCTGTTTCCATTGAGATGGCTATTTCTGGTGCCTTTTTTAAATCCAGGTCTTTTTCTGATAGTAACCTTTATGAGTGCTTGTACAGTGAATGCCACATACCAAACAATCTCCTGAGGCATCAGAAAGTCCCTCTTTGAAGTCACAATGCTGCGAAAGTTTGCGCAGCTCGGCCATATACTCTGATATATTTTCTTCCTTTGAATGATTTCTCTTATGAAATCTGAATCTTTCCGCTATCACTAGTGGTGCGGGGTTTAAGTGCTTCTGCAAAGTCTCAACAATGTCTCTGTATTATTTGCTTGACGGTTTGGCAGGGCTCAGGAGATTAGGGAGGAGAGTGTAAGTTTTTGCTCCCATTAGACTGAGGAGGACGGCACTCATTTTGCTACCCTCGATATCATTAGCATCGCAGTATAACTCTGCTCGCTCTATGTATGTCTTGAGCTATCAAACTCCTCTACTTTCCCAAAGTAATCCATTTCAGGCATGCAATCCAGAATCATACCTGTTTATTATTTTACTTATGGATTCTTTGCTAGTTTCCGTTTTGCATCTTGCTTTCGTTTTTCATCTCCGGCTTTATTTTGTACTTTCTCCTTCCCTCCGGTTTAACTTTTCATGTCGTGCAGTTGTTTTAGGGTCCGCATTACTCGTCGCCAATTTGTTATGTATTAACTTGACATATTAGATAGATTAGATGTAAATAGATAACTCAACTCGGAAGGTACATGAACACCTGATTTGGACGTAGAGCAAGTCTCAATTACATATCACTGCACTGGCCAATAACCTATGTAACCATAGTAAAAAGGGTGGTGGTTCCGCTGATGTAAATAGATCCCATATATACTACACCCATAATTCCAGTTCGGCTTTTATTCACCACCACTCTAATTTTTCTCTTTATCTCTTTAACAGTTCAGGGGTTCGGCGAGCGGGCTCACGCACACACACTCAACAATGTCCCATATCTTTTGTTTACTTCACATCAGTCCAGTCAGAATCTACTGTGCACTACAGTCAGACGTCTACTGCGACTTTTCCATTCTGGCCAGTTTTCAGCTGCTGCCCAATCCTATGTTCCAAAATCTGTACAAATACACAGCGCACCTTGAAGCTCAAATTTAGCAGCTGTCCCTGCATGCAGGATCTACGAGATGGTGAGAGAAATGTCCCTTACAGCTTTTATGTTCAATTTGGCATGAACCTTATTGCTTACCAGGCAAGGCTGGATAACAACAAAGGACAAGCATGTGCTATATTAGGAGGAAAAATTACTACCTGTGGCCGCTCTGCACAGCAGATCCCGTGGAGGATGCCAGCCATCCCGGTCCGCAGGTCCAAGCGATCACATCGGGGTTGCCAATTATATTGTAGAAAGCGTTGTCTATAAATAAACAGACCAGGACACACTTCTCTGTCTCAGGGGATTTATTGTACCAAGGGTTCCTGTACACTGCAAGTCCAATACGAATCAACTCATCAGCAGTCTCACCAACAGCCCCCATCCTCCCCTGACCTCAACCCTATTGAGAACCTTTGGAGCTTCATCAAGAGAAGTGTTGATGAAGTGTATGATGTAGGGAGGCAGTACACATCTCAACAACAACTCTGGGAGGCTTTTTTGTCCTCATGCAAGGCTGTTCCAGCAGATACTATCCAAAAACTGACAAATTAAATGGATGGAAGACTTGAGAAGGTCCATTTTTAACAAGGGGCTGTATGTTCAGATGTGACTTCACGTCAGGGGCATAGCCAGAACCCATAAAATGGGTGGGCCCCGGACAAATTAGGGTGAGCCAACCCCAAAGTGTTATAGCCAAGTTGATCAGCCCTCTCATTGGATGGGGCGGACCTGACTGACAAGTGGGTGGGCCCAGGCTACGCCTATGCCTCACGTGATAATGCTTTGATTTAAATAGCGCTAGATTTCAGTTACATTTCAGTCAGGCATGACCTGCTAATGTTTATAATTTCACACATACCCATTTTTTTGTTCATTATGACAATAAAATGTGTGGAAACTCAATTGTGCATAATAATTTGGAACATGCATTTTTGTGCTTTTAATTTTTTTTTAAATGTACAATTATCATTGGGAGGTTTATTCAAAAACATTTGAATTGGACGATAATGATTGGTGACTGAAAAATGATGAGGACTGCCATTCATATGGATAATTTTGAGAAATCTGAGAAAATATGATTTGCAAAATAATTTGGAACGCAATGTATATGTGCCTACTGTATATATTTGTAAAGGTGTGTGTATATGCGCAGGCATATGTACATTTGGCTGTTTTTGTATGTAGATATATATGAACATGTGTGTGCGGGTATACACTTACACAAAATAATGATGTTAATAGAATAGTATTATAACGTTATATTGTCATAATGAAATATGACAACAATAGCAATTGAGATTGTGACTACTCAACAGCATTGACACTACTAGCATAGACCTTCCTACATTCATGTCTACATTCATGTATACTACTGACCTCACATACTTAAATCTATTGTCCATCTGTCTATCCCCCCTCCTCCTCCTCCTCCTCTCGGCTTATTCCATTTTTCAGGAGTTGCCACAGCGAGTCAACAATTTCCATCTCACCCTGTCCTCCGTATCCTCAACTCCAATTACCTCCATTTCCTCCCTAAGCGCATCCATAAATCTTGTCTTTGGCCTTCCTCTTCATCTTTTACCTGGTAGCTCCATGTCTAGCATTCTTCTCCCAATATAACTACTGTCCTTCCTCCGAACATGTCTAAACCATCTTAATCTGTCTTCTCTGGCTTTTTCCCCAAACCTTCCTGTCTGTGTTGTCCCCCTGATCACCTCGTTCCTGATCCTGTCCATCCTTGTCACCCCCCAAGGGAATCTCAGCATCTTTACCTCTGCCACCTCCAGCTCTACCTCTTGTCTTTTACCTATTTCTAGTGTCTCTAGTCCATACATCATGGCTGGTCTTGCAACTGTTCTGTAAACCTTTCCCTTCACCTTAGCTGACACTCATCTATCACAAATCACTCCAGAGACCTTTCTCCAGTTGTTCCATCCTGCCTGTACTCTATTCTTCACCTCTCTTTCACAGTCTCCACTGCTCTGAACAGTTGAGCCTAAGTATCTGAACTCCTCCACCTTCACCACCTCTGCTCCTTGTAACCTTACCACTCCACTGTTCCCCTTTTCATTCACACACATGTACTCGGTCTTGCTACGACTGACCTTCATTCCTCTTCTCTCCAGTGCAAACCTCCACCTCTCTAGGTTTTCTTCTAGCTGTTGCCTGCTCACTGCAGATCACAATATCATCTGTAAACATCATTGTCCATGGAGACTCCTGTCTAACCTCATCTGTCAATCTGTCCATCACCAGAGCAAACAGGGGCTTAAGGTCCTTTGTTCTTCCAACAGCACACCTCACCACTGTTCTCATACATATCCTGTACCACTCTAACATACTCCTGACTTTCTCATAAGAAACCACAGTTCCTCCCTTGGAACCCCCCCATTCTAAATCCACAAAAACACAATGCAGCTCCTTCTGACCCTCTCTGTACCTCTCCATTAACAACCTCAAGGCACATATTGCATCTGTGGTACTCTTTCTTGGCATAAAACCATACTGTTGTTCGCAAATCTCTCCCTCTTTCCTCAACAGAGCCTCAACTCTTTCCCAAATCTTCATGGAATGGCTCATCAACTTTATCAATCTGTAATTGCTTCCACTCTGCACATCACCCTTCTTGTAAATTGGCACAAGAACACTTTTTCTCCACTCATCAGGCATCTTGTCAGTCTCTAAAATTCTATTGAAGAGTCGAGTCAGAAAACTTACCGCTTCTTCCCCCAAGCACTTCCATACCTCCACTGGTATGTCATTGGGACTGACTGCCTTTCCACTCTTCATCTCCTTCAGAGCTTTTCTTACTTCATCCTTTCTAATCTGATCTACCTTGTCCCTGTTGGAAACAGGCTCCTCATTCCTAAGCGACCTATCATTTTCCTCACACCTGAAAGTACTCCCTCCATCTTCCCAGCACACCTTCCTCACTGGTGATGATATTTCCATTTCAGTCCTTAATTAATCTCACCTGCTGCACATCCTTCCAGGATTGGTTTATCTGCCTTGCCAACCTGTATCACTCTTTTTCTCCTTCCTTCGTGTCTAACCTCTCATACAACTCCTCGTATGCCTTCTGTTTGGCCTTGGCCACTTCCCTCTTCACCTCCCTTGCCCCCTCTCTGTACTCCAGTCTATCCACCTCTGTCCTGTCACTATCCCATCTCTTCTTTGCTAATCTCTTCCCCTGGACACTCTCCTGGACTTCACCGTTCCACCACCAGGTCTTTTTGTCCTCCTTTCTCTGTCCAAAGGAAACACCTAGCACCTTCCTAGCTGTCTCCCTAATGACTCTAGCAGTGGTCTCCCAATCCTCTGGGAATTCCCCACCACAGCCCAGAATTGCTTTGACTTCTTTTCCAAAGTCCTCACAACATTCCTCTTTCCTTAACTTTCACCGTTTGATCGTCTTATCTTTCTTCACCTTCTTCTTTCTTCTCAACTCAATTGTCAGCTTGCACACTACCATCTTATGCTGTTTGGCCACACTTTCACCTGCCACCACCTTACAGTCACTTATCTCCCAGAGATTACCTCTTCTACTGAGAATGTAATCTACCTGAGTGGACCTGCCTCCAATCTTGTATGTCACTCGGTGTTCCTCGCTCTTTTGGAAATAGGTGTTTACCATGTCCATTTCCATTCTTTTTGTAAAATCCACCACTGCCTGTCCTTCCAAATTTCTTTGCCAAACTCCAAACTGATCCATCACTTCCTCATCCCCTCTGTTCCCTTCTCCTACATGGCCATTGAAGTCTGCTCCAATCAACACTCTCGCTCCCCTTGGGATTCTCTCTACAACCAAATCCAGCTCATTCCAAAACTTCTCCTTCTCTGCTAACTCACAGCATACCCGTGGGGCATAACCACTGACAACATTCAACATCACTCCTTCTATTTCTACCTTTACACACATCAACCTGTCTGACACTTGTTTCACATCCACCACATCACTTGTCACGGTCTTCTCAGGCTTGAACCCAAATGCAACATCCAGGAAAAAATCAAAAGCAGGAACTGAAGTCTGTAAAGGGTCTATTTAATAACAGGCAGAAAATCAAGTCCAAAACTGAAAAAGATCCTAAATAAAAAATGTCCATGAACGAATAAATCTACAGGATCCAAAAAACAGGACTTCGTCCATAGCGGACTAAATACTTAAGAAATCTAATAAGGACCGCAAACAAAAACAGAGATGTCTCAAAAAACCGAACTGAAGTACGACGTGAACGTCCTAACGCTCCAACCAGATAAAACAAACTGACACCACGGTGAGTAAGGCCACTGCTTTTAAACCCTGTGTGCTCATGAGTGTCAGCTTGGGAAAAACAACCAGGTGCATCTGATGAAGGCAATTGCAGAGCCCCAGCAGTCCTGACATCACTTGCATACTTTTCCCCGATGATCACCCCTACCCAATTTCTCTTCCCATCTAATCCATGGTAAAATATCTTAAAACCTCCCCCAATATTTTTAGCCCTGCTACCCTTCCACCTGGTCTTTTGCACAAACAACACATCCACTCTTCTTCTCTCCATCATGTCAGCTAGCTCTCTACCTTTCCCTGTCATTGTACCTACATTCAGGGTTTCCACCTTTAGACCAACACTTCAAACCTTCCCTTTTTGTCTTAATAAATCTTCCTCTTTTTCTTCTCTGTCTTCTACCAAGAGTAGTTCAATTTCCTACAGTACCCTGTAGGTTAACAGCACTGTTGGCGGTCGTTGTTAACCCGGGCCCCGACCAATCCAGTATGGAAATCTTTTGGTAGTCTTGCATCTTGGATTTGGCAAAATGTTTTTACGCCAGATGCTCTTCCTGATACAACCTTCACCATTTATCTGGGCTTGACAGGCACTAAAAAAACACTGGCTGATGCTCCCTAGTGGCTGGGAACATATATATATATATATATATATATCTATATATGTGTATATATATATATATGTGTTGATGAATATATATGATTTAAATTCCTTCCACCATATTTTGTCTTTTTTTTTTTTTTCTTTCCCAAATTCTCATTTCTCTATATATATGTATATATATATATATATATAGCACCACAGGCACAGAGGAGTATGATATGTATATATATCTATATATGTATATATATATATAAATATATGTATGTATGTATATATATATGTATATATATATATACAGTGTTCTGTCAGTCCTACCTTGCTGTGGAGATGCTCGAGGGGGATAGTGTGGTTGACATTGTCGATTGCAGCTGATAAGTCCAGAAGGATGAAGTGTGATGGCGACCCTGCGTCAGCAATCATTAATATGTCATTTGTCACCCTCAGGAGAGCTGTCTTGGTGCTATGGCCTGTCCGGAAACCTTACTGAATATTTTCAAAGAGGTATTATCTATGTGTTGGTCCTGGAGTTGTGTGGCAGCTGTCTAATCCAGTATTTTGGGTAGTAGAGGGTTTGAAATAGGTCTGTAATTTGTAAGATTGTCTGGATCCAGGGAGGGTTTCTGCAAGAGAGGGCAAATTACAGTAGTTTTAGGGGCAGGTGGGACATGTGCTTGTTTGGAGGGAGAGGTTAACAACCTGAGTGATGATGGGACTGGAGATGTGTGATTTAAGCAGGGTTGATGGGAATCAACCCTGCTTAAATTAACCGTCCATAAGCCAGTTTATGGACGGTGAGCCCAGTGCGCCTGAAGTTACGTTCCAGTACTTGGCCAGCAGTTTTCATTTTGCGCAGATCCTGTGTGTACCATTGGACAGAGCGTTCAAAAGTGACTTCACGTGTCTTGACAGGGGCGTGAAGATTGAGAACGCTGCTCAACAAGGTGTTGTAATAGTCCACTAGCTCCTTAACAGTTTGAGCAGCTGGACAGGAATTGCGCTGGAGGTCGATGGTTAGGTCTGCAGGTACAATGCTCTTCAGGTTCCTAAAAGTTATTTACCGCTTGGATTTAGAGGGAGGCAGGAAGGATGTTAGAGTCGTTGAGATTACCTTATGGTCCGAAACCCCAAGGTCGTAGATTTCCAGGTTTTTGATGGAGGCTGAATTGGTGATAACTAGATCTAACATGTGACCTTTGTTGTGGGTGGGAACCTCAATCTGTTGCTACAAACTAAGACAGTCAAGTAAACTTTGAAACACTGCTGCAAGGGGGCAAGAAGGGTTGACAACATGAATATTGATGTCACCAATGTGTTGGAGTAAGGAGATCTGCATTTAAAAGCTGGACATTCCATAAAGGTAAGGTCAGGCAGCGGGATGGTTGAGAGTTGTAGTGCAGACCGGTGGATGATGAGTAGACCACCACCTCTGCCTGAAGTACGGGCTCTTTCAATGAAGATGTAGCCAGGGGGGCAGATTTCATTCTGGTCCCCCGATTTGTGGTACGTTTCCGCTAAACACATTAAATCAATGCTTCTTTTCAGTATGTATTTGTGTATTAGTAGAGATTTCCTATTGATGACTTGAATGTTAAACAGTTCCCTGGTGACTGGCGACAGAGCTGGTGGTAAATATCTTTGCAGATCATGGTGTGATCTACTCCAGTTTTTCCATTTCACCTTGAGGTCGGCGTAGAAGTTCATGCTGTCTAATGGCTGCGATGCATGCTGGAACGTCAAAGTTGTTGACCCTCAGTAGTTGTGAAGCAGAGCATGTCAGCATGGAACCGACTGCTAGCAGTGTTAGCCTCAGGCTAACTGGCATTCGAAAGTTGTCAACGGGTGGGTGCAGTCCGTTCCTGGATATGGGTGGCGTTGACTGAAGCGGGTAAATCAAAATGTTGAAGCAAGATGAGATTAGATACCAGGTTTTTGTTTTACAGAGGTTGGTAGCAGAGCGTTGGAAAGTGTTCGAGCAGCGGGAAGCAGCAGTCAGATGTACCAGCGTCCTCACGCATGCTGCTCAATAATAAATAAAATATATATGAATATCTATATATTTTTTGTTACATATTGATGAATTGTAAAATACACAAATGATTAGTGAGTGAACAGCTGAATGTGCATTTGCATCAACGGATTACACATCCGCAATCTGAGAAGAGATTTGTTATCGCTTCATACTATAAAAAGTAAGGGGGGGGGTCCTTACAAGGGGACATACCTCGGCACGACAAGCCTCCATCCATATTACCTACCCTGGGAGTTCAGTCACGTGATCACCCTCTGTGTTTACATTCCTCAGAGAGCTGCCCAGGCCACTCACTCCCTGACTTCCCCTATCTCACCTCTTCCCACCTCTACTCCACCCTTTCTCCACTACCACTGCTCTCCTGTCAAATCTCTCCCTGCTTCTCTCCCCCTTTCTCTCTCCCTCCCTCTCCCTCTTACCCTTATGTCCCTCTGTTTCCTGTTGGTCGCATAGTTTCCCTCCCGTTTTCCTTTTGTTCTCTCTTCCTTATTATTTTCAGGTGTTGCCATCCAGCAGGGGCGGAGCCAACCTTTTACAACCTGTGTCTGGCAGACTGCTCACACTCCTGTAGGAGCCATGGTGGCCTACCAACTGCACATTGTCTTGGTTGTGCTACTTTAATTACAATTCGAAATTATCGCTTGAAGTATTTTTGTATTAATCAACTACCGAAGACACAAGCTTTAGGGATTATGAATCTTGATGTTACCTCCTTTAAAGTAACGGTTTGTAACATAATGGGGGCTCGTCCTTTTCGAATCCTTTTAAGTAGCAAACAGCGTGTGTTGTTGAGACTACTTTTGGTGAGTACTGTTTTCTGGGTGAAGTAGCTTGTACCTCATCAAGTTAGCCGACGGGTGGACAGAGAGTCTACCACTTTAGTTTTAGTTCATTGTTTTTGGTGGTCATCCTTACTCGGTCCGTTTTGGAGGCTGTAGTAGACTGTACCATTGGTCTCCTACATACTCTTGAGCTCAATGGGTAATGTATGCCTTGTAGGGGACGCCACTGAAGACTAGTGAAGTGAGTTTTATTTGGTTAGGTTTTGAGGTGCAACAGCGAAACACCTAATTTTCGTGCTCAGACTGCAGTTTTGGCATCAGCTAAGGCAGCAGCAGTAGCAGTGTTTTGTTGTTGGTATTTGCACTGAGGAAGTGGTGCTTTAAAGGTCAATATTTTGGTGGAGATCAGACCTAGTGGGCTGCATTCGTATATCTAAACTATTGCCTTTTAGTTAAGTAAAAAAAAAAGTGTTTTAGTTTAGCCTTCCCTAATAGTTTAGTGGTCACCTGTTATTGGGATTTCGGGACCTTTCTGTCTTGATCTGATTGTATGATAATAATAATAATACAATTTAATTTAGGGGCCTTTCTGTCACCCAAGGACACAGTACAGTGCATAGCACAGAAACATAAACATAAAGAAAAACAACAACAGAGGGTGAATATAGAAAATTAAGGAATAGAGATTGTTACAATGAAAATGTGATTTTTACATCGTTTAACAGATGGGATTTTAGAGAACTTTCAAATTGTGAGAGACTGTCTACGTTTCTAATAAGTGTGTGGGGGGGAGCATTAAGAAGCATTAAACTCCTGTTCAGATTTTGCGAGACACCGGTGCTGCACAGTCCTTTATTTTAAGGAATATCCTGCCCTTGTCTGATTCCACCAAAACTGGCACCAGTGTATTAATCCAGGGTTTTGAAATGGTAACAACTGTAGTACTACTGCATTGCATTCATTTGTATTCCAATATGATTACTGGCATAGTCACTGGGGTTTGTGAGTCGCCCATTCCAGGTGTTTCCTTCATACTTGGAAATGGAGAAGGACATTGGAGAAGGTTCTGTTTGGGGTAAATGCAGTTCGGAATTTTAATTTGTGCTTTGCATTGCTTTGTAAACTTTAGAGAAAGACGAACTGAAAGGTGTACATTTGGTCAAATACTAAATAACAGTTTTGCAATCTGCCGAAAGGTAATAGTATATATGATGTGTAGCAGACATGGACCTGTCTGGTTTCGATTTTATGAAAAAGAAACAACTGCAGAGCAGTGGAAAAACCCCCAACTCTGTAGTGCATAAACTGCATAAACTGTATAAAAATATGTGCACCAAAGTGTTCTTTGGTCCAGTTCTGTATGTAATCATTGCACTGTACTCGCTTCTGCAATTAAACCAGTTGACTCGAGTTTTGACTATTATCCTTTTGTGTGTTAGAAATCTTAGGTATGAACGAGCAGCTATCTTTGACAATCCTTTTTACAGAAAACTTTCCTGACACCTGTCTTGTTGCCTGGATCTACGGTTACCTCACGGACAGGCCACTGTACATCAGGTTGAACGACACCACGTCTGATACTGTGGTCAGTAACGTCGGAGCACCTCAGGTGACGGTGCTGGTCCCTCCTCTCTTCACCCTCTACACCTCGGCCTCCTGGTACAACTCTGAGCTATACCACATCCAGAAGTTTGCAGGTGACACAGCCATCATGGGTGTTTCAAATGATGAGGAGTAGACGTCTCCTAGTATAGACGAGGAGGCTTTGTTTGCTGTAGTTGGTTTTAATCCAGAAGAAAACAACAAATATCACAAAAAAACTAAACATAGACTTTAGTACACCTCTTCATGAACCTGTACCCCTCAAAACAGCATCTTAAGTGTATTGACTCCCTCAGTCCAAACTTCAGTACACTTCTTCACACTTAACTATTACCCATGGTGGCAGCAGCAGAACATACAGGGCACATCAGCACAAGACAACATCATACAATGATCCTACAAAGACAGAGTGAGGAAGATGGTTATACAGTATATACTAAGGGCACTAGGTGACAAGTGAGACTTATTACAAAGACACAAGTGACACACAGGTGATGACTGTGATGACACTGATAAACCCACAGGGAAATGAATAGACAGACCTCGCAGTTTTGGTGCTGTGATGCTGTTGATGGCTTAATTTACCAAAGGAAACTCCAGAGGGATTGATAAAGTTCTATCAATCTAATCTGATCTAATCAAATAAAATTTGAACAGATCTAATCTATTATTATCAAATTATAGAGATTGCTTCACCTAATTTGATATCCTATGTGCTTTGAGTGTAAAAAACAACAACAGACATTTGTTTTGTTGTCATTTTATTGCAAAATTTACATTTTGTAGACATTCTGTAGACATTGAGAGCACAAGAATATGGTAACATATATTACTGTTTAAGTTACAACAATTATTAACTCACCCTTTGTATCTCATGTTAATGATAATCATTTAATTTAACAGATTGTACTTTATTAAAATGTATTGACATTAATGGGATAATAATAATAATAAAGATTTACCTGAAAATATAACTGATAATATCATATTTGTTTCCATATAATGAAAACTGACATTGATACTTTCTTGGCTGGCAAGACCCTTCACAACACAGAAGCCAATATTATTAGAAACATTAAATTATTTTTTTTAACACATTTAAATTTTTACACCACATATTAGGAATATATGAGGGTAAAACAAAAAAATGTTATTGCACCAACAAGGCAAACATCAAATAGATAATCAAAACTATTTTTTCATGAGTGTTTTCCCCATAAATTGAAATTGAAACATGAAAGTCAAACATCTTCTCATATTATGAGATTTAAAACTGAAGAGACACCATAGTTCTTTTTATGCCAGATGTTTGGTTCATTTGGTGTAGTAAGGAAATACGTTTTCATTGAGATTGAGTTTCAGTAGATATTTTTGCGAATTTGTAGACTTCTTTGCTGGTGTCAGGTTGCAACCAGATTATAATATCCATTTACATTCTTCCCAGTTTTTCAAACCAGTTTAAGGAAGAAAAAGATAAACTTTTGCCATTTTGCTTGGAACAGAAACGAAACCGGAAAGTTTTCTTTTTGGCCAAGAATAGATATGCTTATCAAAAAATAATGGTAACCGATTAATATTGGTTGTATTTAGTTCTTTAAAAAATCCTACAATCAAAGTCATTCATCTCCTGAAAAGCCCTTTTAAATTCAAATTTAAATTAATCTCCTTTTAAATACCCATTTCTATTTAGAACGAAATTTTATGTTTCCAACTTTAGTTTTTGTTACTTGAACCTTCAAAGCCCTGATTCTTTTGTCTTTTCTTCGTTAACAGATGATGATACTGATTTTTTTAGCCGTTCAATGTTAGACAGTTATCACAGTTAATATTGTCTTTGCAGTCATCCTTCAGTCTAAGCCTTCCTTAGACACTTGCACTTTTTTAACACTCACAATGTGAAGCACTTTTCTTACTTTTCCAAGAAAGTTAGATTAGCTCAGTATGATACAGACACCAAACATCCTTATTTAGTAGTCTCAAAAGTTAATGTTTTTTGGTGATGATCAAGGAACAAAAAGTCTTTGAATAAATATATTTTTTAACATATTTCTCAGTGTGGTTAAATCTCTCAGTTAAATTAGCATTAGCTAATCGGGTTTAGTGGACGGCCAACAGTTCCCATTTAGTCTGTAAATTCAAATAGACAGTAAGAAATTTCACGTCTTAAACCTGAGAATTTTAGATTTCAACTAACTATTAAGTATATACAATGTGTTTTAACCAACAAAAACTGTCATCAATAATGATCCATGGTATTTCTACCCTTTGCTATACAGTACTTATGTATGTAGTTCTACAGAGATAGATCATATGGTACAATAATAAAAGTAAGTTGGAGACCAATAAAAAAATGAAGACTGAAATATTTCATAGTGCAAATATATAAATTATAAAAACACACTTTACTTTACATGGTCACTGTACATCCATAGATGATTGTAATCATCTGTTTAGGTTACGTTCATTTTTTCTGCATAAAGGTCATTCACAGCTCAACCCGAAACCAAAAGGGGGTAACCAGGTTTATGCTGTTGTAAGTAACTCTAAAGTGTGAAAATTATTCATTTAATTCTAAGCGAAAAATGAAGGAAAAAAACTGCAACAGTAATGCTAAATAAGCATATAAACCTATATTATAATTAAGCATAACTTTGTTATGTACGTTATGGTTGGGACAGCATTTACTTGCATTTGCATGCTATTTCTAAGTATCTTGATAACATGTGAGGGTGAATAATTAAGAAGCCA
Source organism: Paraplagusia blochii (assembly GCA_016785265.1). Lineage (NCBI taxonomy): Eukaryota > Metazoa > Chordata > Actinopteri > Pleuronectiformes > Cynoglossidae > Paraplagusia > Paraplagusia blochii. Next base: position 16,721 of record JAFBJS010008099.1, on the reverse strand, counting down.
TTAAAGCTGATAAATACAGTGTTCAGGTGCTGCACTCTCCATCACTGACTTAACTATTTAGTCAACAGCTGTATTGGTGCCTGTACAGCATGGTCCAAAGCTGATAATCCTGCCACCTTTCATCTGGTGGCTGTTATTTCCATCGAGCTGAGATGTATTGGTATTTTGTCGTGACAACTTAGCTGCACAACTAGCTGTCTCCTTGATTTGCAGTTCTAGATGTCTCTGGATGGCTAGGCCAAGTTCTTCAGGGTCCACAGAGGCTCCATACACTTCCCATGTCATTCCCTCTGCATCCCACTTCACCTCCTTTACTGGGGACTTAATATCCTTTTTCTTGTCTCCTTTTAATTCGTTGTTAGATTTTGGAGAAGTTTGACTGCTGAAATTATCCTTTGTGCCTCCTTCCTTAAGACAGACCTGTGGGAACACATGCGGTGTAGGGCTTGGTTCTGTTTGAACCCCAACTGTGATCAGTTCCCTTGTTGCAGTCAATGTGCCAACATCCCGAGTTGAGACTTTAATAATAGATTGGTTGCAGTAAACATCTCCACTAAAGGGTTTTTGGGATTGTGGGGCAGCAATGGGTGGTATAGAGCTGATCCATGAACAGTTAAGGTTGCAACATCGCAGCAAATGTTTGGTATCCAGGTCTGTTTCACTGACGGATGAGATCAGGCGAGGCAGGGTTAGGTGGTTTGTGATCTTAGGAGATACAATTGCTTGTTGCTTTTCAAAACTTGGTTCTGCACCTGACAAATTTGGCAGCAGCTGGGATGTTGCTGGGATTGGCTGTGGGTGGCAGTAGGCAGCAAATGTGTCTTCAGAGTTAGCATGGGGAATGTACGAGTCATAACAGACTGGCCTTTCGCATTTTGGAAAATCCTCAGGAGCCCGACCTTTGATTGCTGCTCGAGGGGAGTTACATCTACTGATGCATCTGCTCTGTGGCTGATGGTCACCACTTCCTTCACTGACCCCTTTGCAAACAGTGGGGATGATGTTACACTGCAGGTCTTTCAAAGGTTGATTGCAGGTAAATGTATGTTTGCTCCCCAATTCTTGATCAATCTGACAATAGATATGCCCATAGTAGTTACTATGCAGATTTAAAGAAGTGGGCATTTCTTTGAGTAGAGGTGTGGATTCTGAGTTACTCCTCTGTACAGGCATGCAGGTGGCATGCACCTTTTGGAGAAGACTGCTGGACGGAGACAAGTCGGTAGCTGGGTTCACAATATTGTTATGGTGATGAGAGGGTACCATGTGAGAATCTGGAGGACCTTGGGGGAGACACTGTTGTGTTGGATCTGTTTGTTGCTGCCTGACAACTTCCCTGACATTATAACAACTCATGGAAGGAACTGATGGTAAGACCAACATTTCTTTTGGGTCTTTGTTATCCATGTAACCTGGTTGCTTAAGTGATACATTAGACGTCATTGTTTGGTCTTGAGTTGAGACCTTGGTTGATTTAAGGACAGTTTGACCACAATGGAACTTGTGCAAGGACAGAGTTTCCACCTGATACTATCCTGATGCAGGAGGCTTGACCTCTGCCTTAGGAGACCTAGAAAAGAAGAAAAGCAAAGGATATTACTATTTCAGCTATTATAGCTGCAATAGCTGCAGCTATAATAGCTATCTCCAGGTGGGAGATGGACCTGGTGGACAGTGGATACATTCTCATAACAATGTATCCACTGTCCCTCCTCTGAACATGCCAAAACTATCTCAATCTGGCTTCTCTAGCTTTTTCGCCCAACCTTCCAGTCTGTGTTGTCCCTCTAATTAACTTCGTAAATCTGATTCTGTCCATCTTTTACAGAATATACACAGAATATAGTCTATCTGCCTGGCTCCCTCCACTCTTATAAGTCACCCTGTGCTCCTCTCATTTTTGGAAATAGACGTGGCAGTGGTGGCCTGGTGGTTAACTTTGTTCACTTTGGTGATGGGTTAAATGCAGAGGTAACATTTCGTTGTGTGCTGGGGTGCAAATCAAAATGACAAGGAGTTTGCTTTCCTTTCCCTTACCATGGCCATTTTCTTTTCTTCCATTTTCCTTACTTCTACTACTTACTTAAACTTTCTATCCCTAAGTTCAAAGCTGCCCATCACTTCCAATCAACTCACTCTTCTATCTATCTACTAAAACCTACCTGCAGAGCATGCCCACTAACAACATTTAACATCACTCTTTTTATATACTTTATTTTTATATACTGTATATATATACTTTATATAGAGAGTTTATATATATATATACAAATATATATTAATATAAAGAGAGAGAGATACAGTATATAGCATGCTGTTTGCGAAATGAATGTAATATATATATATATACAAAAAGTCTGAATTTATATACGAAAAGCTTTACTTACATGTATACCAAAGTCTGAATATATGAAAAGTTTGAATATATATACAAAAAGTATGAATATATATATATATATATATATACAAAAAGTATTAATATTTATACACAATTTGAAGCCTTCTTGACCACACTGCCCCAATCCATGTGGAGCTACAGCTGCTTTACAGTTGCACAGGAGTTCCAGATGAAACAGAGACGAAGTCATCAGTCATTGATGCTAATGTCATGTTTCAACAATGAATGGTGTCTAATAGAAATGTAAGGATTATGTTATTAGGTCAGAGATTAAGACAATTTTAAATGGTAAATTATCTCACCTCACTGCATACACACACACACACACATATATATATATATACATATATATAAATTGGGTCATATCTTAATAGTCTTAATAGGGCAGTTAGTGGCCTAATGGTTAACCGCCAAGTTACCACTGTGGTCCACTGAGCATGGCATTTTCCTTACTTCAAAGTAAAGCTGCGTCTGTACGGTTTTATTTCTGTCGTACATGTACAGAAGCTTCAATGACAAAAATTGAGCGTTCAACAGAGGAAGTGGACAAAGTGATGGGGACGTTCACTTTGGTGGTATTTATTCACAAGGAGAAATCGGACTTTGTTGAAGTGAAGAACAATTGACATGTTTGGGACTGCACTCATCTAATCTCCTTATAAACCTAAGCTCTAAGAATCACCTTTGTCAAACCTCCTGCTGTACGCGTTTGCACTTGTGCTACTCATGGGCAAAGGTGCCAGTTCTCAGGATTTTTTTTGAATGTCACTTGGCTGGCACTGAACCCCGGAACCTAGTGGGGTCGAAACCAGCACAGTTAGAGGTCAAAATATTAATTGATTTTAAATGCTGTGGCAGTGCTTCCCAATCTTTTTATGTTACGCCCCCCCCAGCAAGACGAAAACCATTCGCGCCCCACCACCCACTCTCCGCCACAACTATAAATAACAGCATTTGTCTATAAAATAGTTATAGGTACACCTCTGCATAACATCGTATCCATGTTAACATAAAGAAATCAAAAGAAAGAGATATAGTTCAACTTACAAGGATGTGCAATTACACTTTATTGTAGTACGGCAGAAAAAAAAGAATATTCCCCTCCCTCAGCATCGCACCGCGCCCCCCCCAGGGGGGACCGCCCCACACTTTGTAAACCCCTGTGCTATGGAAATAAATTTTTGCTTGATGAGTCTATATTAAGGGTGATATAATGTATATGTGTGAATTCTCAAGTACTGCTGTCATACTGATTTTATTATGAGGCGTATTTATTTGACATCAGAAAATTATGGGGCCTGCAGTTGAAATGCACGGTCCGCCACTGTATTTTTGTAAATTCTGTGGATAATCGAAGATGTACCTGGTATCAGGTCAATGGTACAGTTTAAAAAATTAATTGTTACATTCATTCATTCATATTACTTCATTTGCTTGTCCATTGTCGGGTCCTAAGGGCAGCAGTCTCCAGGGCTGCCACCCAAATCACACCGCACCATACCGTCACTCAACCCCACAAAATTTTAAGTATTTTTGTTAAATTTAATAATTATAATCATACGCTCAAACAGTTTCATTTTATTTTTGTTCCGCACTAAATGTGTAAAACTCATTATGAGGGTCATGTTGTCATCTTGTTATATTGTGTTGCCAGCAGAAGCATAAAAAGTGCTTATTTGATTAAGAATAAAGTCCATACACAACATTTACAGATTTATGTAAATAACAATCAATTGCAAGTAGTAGCTATAACCGGCCCTCCAAGGGGAATTGTTTTACTTACATTGCTAATGATGTTAACACACTCATGCAGTATGTCAGATAGGAATAAATACCTCTTTGCTGAGGGGTTAATTGCCTTGTAATTCTGTTGTTGTTTTTTCTCAAAGAATTTTGTTCAAATCAACATAAGGTCAAATATCATTATTTATGAAATAAAATACAAATGTTAGTTTAACGGCTTCTATGTTGTGATGCTATACACTGAAGTGCTACAGGGGTTCTGACTCTGAACACCAGAACAAACAGTTAATGACTACCGTTTGCTCAAAGTAAGGAACGTAGACACACAGCAAACACACAGACTGCAAAATTGCTCATGACAAATATTTTTTTTTAAAATCAGTGTATCTGCCAGAGCAGAGAATGTTAGAATATTTTTATCCTGCAGATTACCTCTCTCAGTGATCAGTCTGGTACTCAGGCTCTGACCCTCCCTCCTTCATCTTCCTTTTTGATGTATGGAGATACAGGTTCAGTGTCCTCCCCACATCCACAGGTGACCTCTGTTTTCTTCTCTTCTTATTAGAATTCACTCATTCTTTCCTCTCCTTTTCCTTGCCTGTTGCTATCTCAGCAGCCTCTGGCTGTGCAACAAGATGGTGGGGATCTTAAGATAATCTTCTTTCTCCATTTGATTACAAGTGTGAGGATGTTATTTTTAAATCCCCGTGCTGTAAAAGAAATGGCAGCTGGCTAGTGGTCGGCTTCCACAGCTGTAGTGTGTGGGAGTGGGAGTGGGGATGGTAAAGAGGAGGAGGAGAATGGATGATGAGGAGATAGTCAGTCAGGCGGTTAGCGTCATTGTTCTTCCACCTGGAGGAAAAAGAAAAAGAACAGAAAAAAAGTGATAAACGTGCCGGGTGGGGAAAGAGGGAGAAGAAGCGAGAGAGAAAGAGAGAGGTGGGGGTGTGGGCTGATGCATTAATGAATGAGAGGCAGTCTACATTAAATAAAGAACACATGCTCACACATACACAGTCATACATTCACTTTAACACTACCACCATCATCATCCCACTCGTCATCACTATTGCTGTTGCTAAGGAAACAGCTATAATCAGTGGATCCCTGAGTAAATTTCAAGAGGACATTAGACAACTGTCAATCAATACGAATCAGCAGGGTATGCTCTGTGTGTTTGTTAACAGAAAGAGAAAAATAAGATGAGTCTTTTAATAATGACCCAGACCCTGCCTTTTAGTAAAGCATTTAATTAGATTTTGCTGCTCCTGTCAAAAGAGTGACACATCTACTTCACGTCATACAAGGCCATTTACCATTGAGCGGTGACATCTCAGTTTTATGTAAGGGTTTTGATAACTGGGCTGAGTGAAACTGCTAACTGCGGTCTGTCTGCACTGACAGCAACAAGTTGTCACATGGATGAATCTAATTTGTTGTTTTAAACTCTGTCCACTCTGGGTCATTATAAATTACTGTCTTTAAAAGTTACCCTCAGCAACTGCAACACCAACATCTTCCTACTGTTGCAAACATATGCACAGCTCTCTATCCTGATGTTGTATATCTAGGAGTTATCCTGGTGTTCTGATTACTAAATTTTTGCACTTGCTGCATGGATCAGTGCATTAATCTGTTCACAGTCCGTTTGTTTATAACAACGTCATTGAGATCCACACAACATAATGTGACCTCTGCATTTTACCATCACCAAAAAGTAACAGTGGGCTGCTTAAAGTGCCCATAGAGTAGTGAGTGAGGACACTGACAGGACCTCAGTTGCAGCTGGTGGATTAAAACCTGGAACCCTCGGTACTCAGGTCCAGATGCCTAACCACTATGCCACTGTAATATGCACTAGCAGTGGTGACTTATATATTCTTTGACTAAAATATATAGGTCATTCCAGAGTATCCCTCACCCTGACCAGCCCATGAGTTCTGTATAAGTCACAAACCAAAGGAGCAAAAATGCTTTATGTTCTTGTTACATTTACAGAATATCTTCATGTTACATTTCCAAGTTTAATTTAAAGAGAAGATAGCTACACATGGCTGAAATAAAAATAGTTTCTCTCTTTTTTTGGCAATGCACTTTCACATTGTTCAACAAAAAGAATGATGAATGACCTAAAACTGAGTAATATTTTTTTCAATTTTTAAGGAAATGTTCATTTTAGTCTCTATGTTTTAGAGTTCATCTTTGAAATCCCAATACTCGTTAAAAAAAGTAAATGATATTTTATTTTAGTAACATGTATATTTATCTATCTATAAACATATACAGTATATACCAGTGGCGGGCCGTGCATTTCAACCATAGGCCTTCGATGGCGTCATAGTTGTGTGACGTCAAATGAATACGCAAGTCTCGGGCCAGACTGACTATTTATTGAAAAATAAACTGTAAATGTTTCCCCTTCTCCAGATATTAGATGAAGGGGCGGTGCTAGGGTCTCTTGGGGCTTCTAGCAAGGTATCGCTGGGACCCCTACAGATGTGTATAAGAGACAGACATCTATTGTGGTCCTGAAATCGATTCCGTATCCGAGAAATATTATTGTCCAGAATAATGCGGTGGAGTTTTTGGTAGTGTGCGTGAGACTGCATTCACCAGTGTGAGGGAGACGCTGCTTGCAGATTTCATTCAAGAGCTGCGTGCGCTTCGGAGAGAAGAACGCAGCGAGCCCATTTAGATTGGAAAAAAAAGATTGAACTCTTTGTGTTTTGAGGCCCCCTGAGTTAAGATTTAATTTAGGCGATGTGCATAATATAGTATGAATAGGACTACGGGTGCCTTCTCTGTCAATTTAATTTGCACTACGTTTAGTCCAGATGCCATCACCGCTGGGCCATCATATCACAGTGCCGCAACTTTGTCCAGAGAACTTTCATACTCCTTAAAAAAATATATATAAATAAGATTGGAAAGGTCATCAGCTCGTCTGCCATTGGTTACATCCACAAATTTCACAGAACGCTCCAGGACACCAACGGACGTCACATAACGCAGGACCGCAGACCGAGCTGTGCCGTTTTCTCCACATTCATCAACAATCACAGCGCAAAAGGGGACACTTTTGTTCTGCGCTTTTATCTCGTCTCACATCAAATCAGCAATAGCATACATTAGGTTATTTTGGATTTTTCCTGATGTCCCAGCAAACACCCTGTTAGTGGACAGGTGGTACTGCCACTCTGGTTCGTATTGAGTAAGGAGAGGAAAGAAAGAAGTTTCACGTAGTTACCTCTATTTAAGGACTGGGAGCTTTCATCAATGAAAGTTCTTCATCCAAAATATGACACAATCACAGTCCCTAGAAGCCGTTGTCAGACTCCTGGGAGAGTTTATCCAATCACAGCACAGATAGTGTTTCCTTATATGGTAGGTATTCAGGAAGGTCCCAGGTCCCAAACTAGCGTGTTAAACGGCGCTGAGCGCTGTGAACTGAACCGGCTGAGCCCATGCACGATTCTAAAGGCCATGGCAGATTTCATGGAACCTGACAACACTAGATAGCTGAAATATGATTGGAAAAAAGGTTTTTCATCCAACTTTAAAAATGTAAAAAATATTTTTCTTGATAACAATAACTAATAACATTTTCTTTAAAATAAAAATTATGAATAAATTTATTTTTAGTATTTTTAGTATGTTTGGGCCAGCAGAGAAGGCCTTGCTGGCCCTGACGGCCCACCACTGACAAAAAACTACTAAACTACTACTACATAAACTACTACATAAACTGGTATTATTTATGAAAATCATCCAAAAAATAATTGGATTTAGTTATGTGATGTTACTTTATTTCCAGATCATTTAAAATCAATTATTCTAATGATTTTTGACATCCAACGGTGCCGGTAACGTTTTGTTTTTTTTACCCACTATGCGTTTCTGCCTGACTGACTATATCCTCATCATTCCTTCTCCTCCTCCTCTTTACCATCCTCACTCCCACTCACACTACAGCATATGGAAGCCAACCACTAGCCAGCTGTCATTTCTGTTACAGCACAGGGATTTAAAAATCACATCCTCACACTTGTAATCACATGTAGAAAGAAGATTATCTTAAGGTCCCCACCATCTTGTTGCACAGCCAGAGGCTGCTGATAACTGATAACATGACAAAACCTATCAAATAAAAATGTTTGCACTCACCAACGTGGATCCGTACTGTGCCTCGTTATTAAAAAATAAAATCCATCCATTAATCTTTGCATTTCAGATCCATCACGAAGTCTTATTCCAGGGACAGGCTAATTTTGTATGCCGCGTCTGTCCGATCTGACACGCCTTTTTGGGACGCTTCAATGCCGAGAATGAGCGTTCAACAGAGACAGTGGGCACAGAATTGGTTACAGCCAAACATGCCAATGTGTAAAGTTGCCTCATACTCTCACCAAGATTTTTGATTTGAAGAAAATCAAGTAGATCAGCGGGACTTTCCCTTCCAAAATCAGCATTGCCATACATTACAGTCAGTTCTGTTTTCAGTTGGGGAAAATCAAACAAGAAGTTGACAGACTCCCAAGAGAATTTATCCAATCATGGCACACATCGGTGTTGCCTTTAAGGTAGGGCCAGCTAGATAACAATGACGCCTCAATCTGGCGAGATGATTACTCTGAGCGCTCAAGACTCAACGGGCTGTGATCATTAACATACAAGCACTACAATCATTTTTTATTCTAAAGGCTTTGGCAGATTTCATGGAACCTGACAACACTAGCTGGCTGAAATATGATTGGATGAAAAGATTCTTGGAGAGAATGATACACCACTTGACCACAGTGCTGTACAATATGTGGTGCTTCACGTTTAACTTCCATTATAATATTAATGTTTTGTTGCCTTGATTAAACTATAGGAATACAAGCAATAGATATACAGATTCATTTTTCATTTTGAGTGAGAAAAAAAAAAATGGGAAGGGAATTAAAGGCCTCCTGTTAAAGCCAAAATACATTTTTGTATGTTATATTTTATTTTTTTAATTTTAATAAATCATGAAATAACAAGTTCAAGTGGTTGGTATGTGACCTGTCAATCACCTGTGGTTGCCATGGGAACTTATTTATTCCTGGCAGTGATTGAAGCAGGTGAGGGGGCTTTGAGTAGGAGACAAACAGTTTTGGACCGTGTCAAGTGTTCCGTGTCACCTAAGCTGTGCAGGTCGGGATCCATTGTAAAAAGAGTTTATGTTTCTCTGTGCTTTGGCTGTCAATAAACGGATTGGCATATCCAATACGAATCATATAACTCTGGACATTGAATTAATACACAGCACGCGCGTCAAACATCGTTAAAGCCCTCGTTGCCCCTCGCAGTAGGGCACATATAAGTTAATGTCCCTACATTAAGTCCAAAACTCGCCTTCGTTTACTTGAGACGGGCTATTGTGGAAATGTTTGTGGCGTGAAAGAAGAGGCTCTTTGTGCTTATAGGACGCTTGAGGAAGGACAGCGTTGGACTTTTGTGCATTCGGTTTTTCATTTTTTATTGACATTTTTTGAACATTTAAACGTTCGCGAATTCGCCTGTTTTGTGAACCAGCACGCCGGTGCCTATTCACGGAGTACAAAGCAGACTATCCCTTCGGCCTCACGGCAGCCCGGAGCGAGACGGCCAAGAGAGGCGGCATTCTGAACTACATCTCCCCGAACCGGTGACCGACACCGACACCACAAGGACCTGATTGAAGCGCTGGCTTGAGCGTCGTTGTTCATGTTTGAAGACTTTAAGAAGAAAAGCTGACCAGATCGGCAGTGTTGCGCATGGACTGGAATGCTGGAAGACTGAAGGTATTTTGGGCATTTCTGGTTCTGTGTTTTGTGAATGATGGACCCAGTTAAAGGTGTAGCGGGTCAAATTGATGATGCGTTATTGGTTAAGAAGCCTACTCTGGCTGAAAGTGAAATGCAGCCAAATGATGAAGTTACGCACGAACCACCTGAGGTTGAACACGCAGTGCTGCTGCTGACTAAAGAGCCGTCACAGCCCAGTGAGTCTGCAGTAGCAAGTAAACCCCAGTCTAAAAAGGAGGATGACAAGCAGACTGCCACTGTTGAAACGGAAAACCCAATCGTAAAAAAAACGCACAAGCATCATGACACCAAAAGCTCATTTGGATAAACTGGAAAAATTACAGAACGAAAGAAAATTTAAACTGAACATGGCAACCAACCTGCAAAAAAACAATTCAAGAGCTCATGGACACTGGTGAAAGCAAGCATAAAGTGCAATGTGATTTTATGAAGTACATCCACATCGTCAAGGAAGCCACATGACACACTTCTGCCTATGTTACCTCCAAATGAAAAAGAAAAACACATTACTTGGTTTAAAGCAAAAATGCTCAAAGTAAATGATTTTATTGAGGAGTTTAGCACCTGGACAAATCAAAAGGTTTCTAACTCCATAGAAAAGGTCATTGAGGAGGAACAAAGTGAAATAGGCCCACACAACAGTATTTCCAATGTAGAAAAAGGGCATAAAAGTCATACAAGCACTGGAGCTAGCAGATCCTCCACCTCCTCAGATTGCAGATGTGCAGAGGCAGAGCGAGCTGCACTCGCTATACAAGCAGCAGCATTGAAAGAAAAATATGCTCTGGAGGAGGAGGAAGAAATAAAGGAAGAAATGCAAATGAAAATAAGGGAAGTGCTCAGAAAGAAAAAGAAAATGTTGGATCTGAGCACAAAACTGGCAGCTGCTGATGCAAAACGTGCATCGTTGACATCTCCCAGCCAATCAGTTTCACATGCAGCATCTGATGGAATGGCACAATACTTTATGAAAAGAAAAAATGTAACACAACCCTCAATAACATTTAATCCACTTGCCAAAGATTTTCAATCAGTCAAACAACTAACTCCGCTACAGCAGCAGCCACCACCACAGCAGCAGCCACCACAACAGCTACAACAGCATCAGTCACTTTTGGCACCACAGCAGCAGCTACCCAGCCAACAATCACCTGCCTTGCAGCGACAACGCACCTTTTGGAACGAAGCACAGGACATTTCAAGCCATATGAACACCCCTGTGCAGTCAACCAATCAAGCAGCCAGCTCTCCTCAAAGTGACAGTGGAACACCAAACTTGTGTGATCTGTTGTACAGACAAAATGAAATTATAGCGTTGCTTGTGGAACAACAAACCTCTCACCTACTGCCACCAAGAGAGGTTCCCTGTTTTGAGGGGGAAGCACTATAGTGACGAACATAAGATTTCGGCAGCATATATGGAGAAAGTCCTCAACTGGTCTGCAGTGAGGAAAGAAGACATCAAATCTCTCCAAGCCTATTCACTTTTCCTGAGGGAATGTTGCAATGCTATGGGGAGTGCAGTATTTAGATGAGCTGAATATGCCAGCCAACATGAAAATGATCATTTTAAAACTTCCATTCAAGCTAAGGGAGCATGGGAGAGAATCAGTATGTGCCATATCAGAAAAACAACATTGCAGACCCAGATTTACTGGCATTGTGGCATTTGTCGAGCGCCAGTTGAAGATAATTGTTGACCCCATCTTTGGAGATATTCAATATGATGCACCAACTTTCTCGGGTAGGACCACAAACAGAATAAAGTCACAAAGCAAACCTAAGTACAAAGGAGACAGCTTTGCTACTATCACTACCGTTGAAACCCCTGTAGTGGAAAATCATAATGACCCTAAACACAGCCCAAAACCAACAAATGCATCGGCTCCCACCACCAATGCTTGGCTCTGCTGCTCAAAGAATCACACTCTGGATCAGTGTCACCAGTTTGCAGAGACAACGCACAGAGACAAGGTTACCTTGATCAGGCAAAAAGGAATTTGTTTTGGCTGCCTTTGTGTGGGACACCTCAACAGGAACTGTGAGAAGCGATTAACCTGTAAAGTATGCAGCAAAAAACATCCCAGCCTCCTCCATAGGGGAGGAGCAAGTAACTTGGCAAGGCCCAAGAAACCAGTAGTGAGTAATGCACAGATTTCATTGCAGATATGTGGCAAAACAGGAGCCAGTGGCAATGATGGGACTTTGTCAATACTGCCTGTACAGTTTACAGTTTACTCACCATGGGTCCTAAAGCATCCGTCTCCAGCTACATTGTGACGGACCTGGAGTTTGCATTGAATTTGTATTGAAGCGGAAGTAGAGCTATTGATTGGTACCAATGTCTCCAAACTGCTTGAACCTTGGGAGGTGGTGAACAGCCAAGGACCTTTCGCCATTAAGACCCTATTGGGGTGGGTCATCAATGATCCCCTTTCTGGTCACACTGAGGAGCAGAGTGAAAGGAAACACACTGTTGCCAATGTTAACAGAATCTCCATATCAAACCTTGTGATGCTGCTGAACAATCAGTATAACCATGATTTTAATGAAAAGTCATCAGAGGACAAAAAGGAACTGTGTCAAGGGATGATATGAAGTTCATAACTTATCTCTGAGTCTATTTGTCCTGGTTTTGTGTGACCTGTACCGTCTGCCTGATGGTAACAGGTCGAACAGAGAGTTACTGGGATGGGACGAGTCCTTGATGTTGCCAGCTCTACTGAGGTAGCGAGAGTTGGCGATGTCCTCCAGGCTAGGCAGGGAGCAGCCAGTGATCTTCTGGGCTGTGTTGATGACTCTCTGCAGAGCTTTCCTGTCTGCAGCTGAGCACCATGCATACCACGCTGTGACGCAGTACGTTAGGATGCTCTCTATGGCTGCTCTGTAGAAGGTGACCAGCAGCCTCTCCTCCAGATTGTTTCTCCTAAGCACTCTCAGGAAGTGGAGACGCTGCTGAGCTTTCTTCACCACCACTGTGGTGTTTGCGGACCAGTCATCCGAGGCTTGCACGCCCAGGAACCTCATGGACTGGACCCTCTCCACGCAGTCGCCGTGGATGTAGAGAGGGGCCGGGTCTGCTCTGGCCTCCCTGAAGTCCAGGATAAGTTCTTTTGTTTTTGTAGTGTTCAGCTGAAGGTTGTTCACTGAACACCACGCAGTCAGTCTGTTGACCTCATCTCTGTAGTGAGACTCATCCCCCCCTGAGATGAGCCTGACCACGGTGGTGTCCTCGGCAAACTTGATGATGGTGTTTGAGAGATGGGTCGGAGAGCAGTTGGATGTGTAGAGTGAAAACAAGAGGGGGCTCAGGACACATCCTTGTGGGGAACCGGTGCTGAGTGCGATGGTGCTGGACAGGTGGTGGCTAAGTCTGACAGATTGTGGGCGGAAAGGAACTCTGCAGGTTGTCTTAAGAGCTTGCCATCAGAAGAAGAGAATGAAAAAATGGTTAAAGATTTGACTGACATTTGTAAAAAGGGTGGCTTCCATTTGACCAAATGGATTAGCAGCAATCGTGGGCTGATGTCATTCATTCCTGAGGAAAACTGATCGAAGAATCTGCAGGAATTGGCCTTTGACAGAGTTCTACTGCCAGTTGAAAGAGCACTTGCTTCTTTGGTGTGTTGAGAGTGACACCTTTAAGTTGAAGTTGGCTCTAAAAAAACAGCCTCACACTCGACGTGGGATTTTGTCAATGGTTAGCTCAATATACGATCCTCTTGGATTTCTTGCCCCACTCACACTCCCAGCCAAACTTATACTGCAAGACGTGTGTCGGAGGAACCATGAGAAGGATGATGAAATTCATCCAGCTCTCCACAGCAGTGGGCAAAGTGGCTGAGAGAACTGAAAGGAGTGAAGTTTGAGGTAGAAAGATGCCTCAAGCCTATGGATTTTGGAGAAACAATCTGTGGTCAGTTACACCACTTCTGTAATCCCAGCGAAAGTGAATATGGCACAGTGACCTATCTGAAGATATGGAACAACAGCAACCAATGACATGTCTCTTTCCTGCTAGGCAAAGCCCGAGTTGCCCCTCCTAAACAGGTGACAATTCCACACTTGGAACTTATAGCAGCTGTTCTCGCTGTTTGGGTAGACACGACGCTCAGAGGAGAAATCCAGATTGACCTTGAGAAATTTTGTTTCTGGACTGACAGCTCATCAGTTTTAAGATACATCAGAAACGAAAACAAAAGATTTAACACTTTTGTGGCAAACCGAATTTCTGCCATCCGAAGAACATCCGAGGTCACACAGTGAAGGTACATTCCTAACACCCAAAACACTGCTGACAAAGCCTCAAGAGCAGTGAAGATGGATGATCTGCTGACCAACAAAGGTTGGATAGGAGGCCCTGGGTTTTTGTGGAAACAAGAGGAAGATTGGCCAGAAAGTCCCTTGGAGGACCTAGACATTGCTGGTGATGAGCCGGAGGTCAAAAAGGAACTCGTCACCAATGCACTCACTGTCAGTGCACCAAGTGCCACTCACCAACCAATCACATACTTTTCAGCCTGGAAAAGGTTAGAGCGGTCAGTTGCTTGGATTCTGAAGTTAAAAACAACTATACTGGAGATGATTCGGAAGAGAAATCAGTTGAGTCATGAAGTTCCAAACAAAAAGGAACAGGAAATGAAACGCTGGAGAGCTGCATGTGGAAACCAAAGCTTAACACCTGTCGATCTCACGAGAGCTGAGACTGCCATTGTTCTCTTCACCCAACAGCAAAGGTATCCTGAGGAGCTAGCTGTTTTGACTTCTGGGAAGGGTGAAGTAAAGAGGGACAGTTCCATCTACAAACTTGACCCCATTCTGAAAGATGGCCTGCTGAAAGTTGGAGGGAGGTTGAGTAGGGCAGTAATGTCTGGAGAATCAAAACATCCCACTATCCTCGCTAAAGACCTCCATATCTTATTCTGAAGCACATTCATGAACAGCTTGGCCATGGTGGGAGAAATCATGTAGTCTCCAGACTAAGAAGGAAATATTGGATCACAAGTGCCACTGCAGCCACAAGAAAAATCTTGTCCGACTGTGTCATTTGCAGACGCCATAGAGGAAAGTAAGGTGAGCAGAAGATGGCCGACTTACCTCTTGAGAGAATCGTCGCTGATCTTCCTCCATTTACCAACACTGGTGTTGATTATTTTGGCCCGATTGAAGTCCTTTGGAAAGCGTTATGGAGTCCTTTTCACGTGTTCGGCGTCAAGGGCAGTGCACTTGGAAGTTGCATATTCATTAGATACAGACTCCTGCATAAATGCTATACCTCTCATTTGAGGTCTGACAATGGAACCAATTTTGTTGGCGCTAAGAAAGAGCTGAGGGACGCTCTTGCTGCTTTAAATCACAGCAAATTACAACTTGCATTTTTGGAGGATGGAATGCAGTGGAGCTTCAACCCACCAACAGCATCGCACCATGGTGGTGAATGGGAGCGGATTATAAGGATGATTCGGCAGATATTAACATTGGTTCTCCACCAGCAACCCTTGAATGATGAAGGACTTCATACTGTGTTGTGTGAAGTGGAAACCATCCTCAATGTCCACCCCATAAAGCTCTCACTCCTAATCACATCCTCAACATGAAAGGAATACCAGTTTTACCACCTGGAGTGTTTGAGAAGACTGACCTCTACCTCAAGAGGAGATGGAGGCAGGTCCAGTACCTCTCCAACCTTTTCTGGAAGAGATGGCTGACGGAGTACCTACCTTTGCTGCAGGAGAGGCAGAGGTGGAGTTAAGAAAGGCGGAGTCTTGTCCCTGGCGACATCGTACTAATTGCCGATGCTACAGCCCCACGTGGTTCTGGAAAGAGTCTTGGGGACGTATCCCGACAGAAGAGGACGGGTGCGTTCTGCTCGAGTGAAAACTAAAACCAGCAAACTGGATAGACCAGTAATGAATCTATACTTGCTTCTAGGAGCTGGAACTTAAAACATCTAAGACGAAAGGGTTTCTTTTTGTTTACATTAAACATTAAACATTTGGCTCCTTGTAAATTTGTTAAATTGTGCCTGGCCTCCTGCCATTCCCGATTAGGGGCAGGTGTGTTAGAGCCAAAATACATTTTTGTTTGTTATATTTAATTTATTTTATTTTAATGAATCATGAAATGACGAGTTCAAGTGGTTGGTATGTGACCTGTCAATCACCTGTGGTTGCCATGGGAAGTTACTTATTCCAGGCAGTAATTGAAGCAGGTGAGGGTGCTTTGAGTAGGAGACAAACAGTTTTGGACCTTGTCAAGTGTTCTGTGTCACCTAAGTTGTGCAGATCAGGATTCATTGTAAAAAGAGTTTATGTTTCTTTGTGCTTTGGCTGTCAATAAATGGATTGGCATATCCAATACGAATTATATAACTGGACATTGAATTAATACACAGCACGCGTCAAACATCGTTAAAGCCCTCGTTGCCCCTCGCAGTAGGGCACATATAAGTTAATGTCCCTACAGCCACCTGTAATTTCAGACCTTAGTATGGAAATGAAATGCAGTCCTCTTCGAACCTCAATAATAATACAACTGTTCTCTTTCCCATTTTTCTGGGCCACAGAATGCAATAACCCGCAGCCTGCAGTTAAAATGCAGCCTGCAATTATTAAAAAAATAAACATTTATTAATATTCATATTCTTTAAATGAGTAAAATAAATAGATTTAAACTATTATTAATTAGCATAGTATGTAGGTACAATGACAGGGAAAGGTAGGGAGCTAGCTGACATGATGGAGAGAAGA
>JAFBJS010008075.1:0-13940 GCA_016785265.1 Paraplagusia blochii | reverse complement strand
GTGTAAAACTGCTTCCTGATCAATCTTCAAATCAGCTCTGTTCAGACCACATACAATAAGGAATGTGTTCAAGAGAACAAGTTCTTTCAGTCTTTCATCCAGTCTGTGGCAATAAAAAGATTTCCTTCTCCAGTGCAAAAGTCAAACGCCGCCCACTCACTGGCAACCTACACCCACAGTAGAAACTGAGTGACTTTTTAAAGTCGATCAACCAGTGTTGGTATTTGTCCCCACATTGGGGACATTTCGAAACAGATACAGAATGATTTTAAGACGTTTTACCTTGGTTCAACAGTCAGTGGAATGAAGCGAATGTCTCTGGGTCTTTAAAAGGAGGAGGAGCGTGGACTTGGACCTTTAAACAAATCGAAAGCGTCTACGCAGTATTTAATGGTAAGGAATTGTTTCCCCTTTTTTCAGTCACGGGAATATTTATTTAAGGATAATTCGAAAACAAAAACAACAAAACAGATCTGGACCAGGAGCTATAGAGAAGACAGAGACCAAATACACGGTACTGGTCCTTTGTTGACATTTCTTTAAACGAACTGTGTCAAGTCGACTTAGCTTCGTCTTGTGTACTTGTGTATAGGTTAATGCAAAGTGAGTCGCTGTCATGTTCACAGTGATGATTATATTAGAATATGACCTGAAACCACAGACAAGATCCGACAAACAAACTGATCTGATCTGATCTGATCGACCCTTGTCTGTCTTTCCAGATCTAACAACTGGACTTAATGTGACGATGTCTCCTCCTAAAGAAAGTCAATCATCATGAAGATGATTCTCTTTAAAACACTGTGGTCAACTCTATGTTTGTTGGTAAAGTATCATTACTTCTTCTCAATAATCTGTCACTGTTAAATGATATTCTTCACGGTGTCATTGGTCACAAAAGGAAAGTCATAGCTGCTTTAAGTGAGAGGTACTTTGGACTCACATCGTTACCTCCCACTTTATGTGAGTTAGTTAGTTAGTTAGTTAATGTTTACACCAGGCTAAGAGCTGGTTTCTTATCTGTGAACCATTATCTGACTCTCAGTTCTGAACACAGTTCTCACGATGGTGTTAGGGTTAGAAGAATCTCCAGCTCTCCATCAACCAGAGTACTCACTAAAGTATCTGTGATCAAATACAATATATTTTTAAAATCTATCCACAGTTTACTAGGTTGGTGTCAAACTCCCCTCCTCATAAAAACCTCCAACTCAAAATAAGATTTTTCTCAGGGACATTTTCAAAATGTAAACACTCTTAACTGTATGTATATACTCTTCCAAATAGAACCATACTTTACAGAGATAATTCACTTTCCTCTTTCTTTCCCACAGATCTGCGTAATCAGCGTTGTTAGAGAGGTGCAAGGTTGTCCCCAATTACAGTATCCGATTGAAGATAGGTGCTGCCCCATGTGTGATCCAGGTGAGACCTAACTGAGTGATGACGTATGCTGAGAGGATGATCCCAGAATCAGATACTGAACTATGATATTACTACAGTGTAGTCAAGTAGATTAGTAGAGCCATAAATTTGCATTTTAATTGTAATAAGTATTTTTGTCAACTGTAAAAGGTCAGACTTTGGTCTCCTTTTAGTTTAGTTTGACTTAAACTAACCCTTTGAACCTGTGTTAAATTAGTTCACTTGACACCAGAAGCCAGTGTGACTGAAAAAAAAACCCTATTACTGAGAGGAACTGACTAGACATTAAACAACACAAACTCAAATGTGGAGCAGATGAAATCATTGGTTCACTGAAATCAAAAGCCAATTGTGAATTGTTGTCAACAATAATAGGAGGTCACATTGGTGTGTTTTCTCAAGGAAACTTTGTGAAAACCAACTGCACCAGGATAAGGAGCACCTCCTGCCGACGGTGCCTCCAAGGAACATTCATGGATGATTACAATGGAGAAAGAGAATGCTTTCCATGTGGACTGTGTAGTCCAGGTAAATATTATAATCTGAATTGAAAAAACAGTTCTGAATTTTAGTTTTTCTGGTTGAACAACAACAACAAGGCAGTATTTCCCTATTATCCAGTCACAAGATACAGCATGTGATTTCATGATCCTGGTTGTACTTTCACTTTAGTCAGCAAATGTTAGACTTTGTGTTATGTGCTGTAAATACATCCATATTTAAGGTATAAATATTTACTTTATGTAGCCTAGAATTAACTATGTACCTAGAATTTAATGAACTTAAACTTCTTTCTTTTCTAAAACATAAAAAATTATTCTAAAACGTGAATTTGTTCCTCTTGTAGCTCCACTTCAACAGAGTCACCCTTTATGTCTGACCGTTGTCCTCTTTGTCTCCTGACAGACCTGGGTCTAAAGACTCTGACCTCATGCACAGTGGTGAAGGACACAACATGTGGACCACTGGATGGATTTTTCTGTATAAATGGGACAGAGAACCACTGTAGAGCAGCAAAGAGACACAGGAGCTGTCAACCAGGACAATACATCAGAAATAATGGTACAATCAAATTGGTTTTGCTTCCTTAACACCGTCTAGAGGGTGAATGGGGAAATCTGGGTCCAACTCTAACATCATGAACAACAGGTCTTCACCAGTGTCTGTGTTGATGTGTGTTCCCACAGGGACAGCAGCCACAGACACTGAGTGTTCTGACTGTACTTCTGGGACATTTTCTGATGGTACATTCACTGTCTGTCAGCCACACACACAGTAAGTGACTGGTTTAGTTTGACATCAAACCAACATGATACAATCCTTCAACAGATCAGACTTGTAGAGTAGAAATATCAGTGATGAAACATCAAGTCCTTTTCTGCTGGACTCAACACTATCAGAGTCACTGATTAAATTTTCAATATTTTTATTTATTTATTTTTATTCATAGAAAGTGGGGATGGGGATGTTACCTAAGGGGTAACCTGGTGGTAGACGGATTTGAACCGGGGGCCTTGTGGACCAAAGTCAGTTTTCACCTCTTCTTCTGTTTTCGTCTTGTCCCCTTTTTTCACGGGTTTCCACAGTGAGACAACAAGCTCCATCTCACCTTGTCCTCTGTATCTTTGTCTTCGACCTGGGCCACGACCGGGTATTGAAATCATTTTGTTGACTGGCAGTAAAAACACTGGCTTGTTCTCCTTAGTTCCTGGTTTCTTAACCACTAGCCCACCAACTGCCCCAAATATATAAATATTTGAATATAGCAATATTTTACACACATTTCCTGTTTTATTTATTCAGTCACTACCTCAATCAGAAGATAGTTCATTCATCATTACCGTCCCCTTGTTATTGATGTATTGCTGGACGTATGGGAAATTGAATTGTCTCAGCCATAATCTGTATTCTGAAGACAGATCTGAACACATTTAGGAACTGAATTTGTATTTTAAAACATCCACTAAAGAAAAAAGTCTTTCTGTTGTTACAGGTGTGAAGAGATAAACCTTTCTACATTAACACAAGGAACAACTTCCACTGATGCTCATTGTGGCAGAATCAGATACTGAACTATGATATTACTACAGTGTAGTCAAGTAGATTAGTAGAGCCATAAATTTGCATTTTAATTGTAATAAGTATTTTTGTCAACTGTAAAAGGTCAGACTTTGGTCTCCTTTTAGTTTAGTTTGACTTAAACTAACCCTTTGAACCTGTGTTAAATTAGTTCACTTGACACCAGAAGCCAGTGTGACTGAAAAAAACCCTAACCCTATTACTGAGAGGAACTGACTAGACATTAAACAACACAAACTCAAATGTGGAGCAGATGAAATCATTGGTTCACTGAAATCAAAAGCCAATTGTGAATTGTTGTCAACAATAATAGGAGGTCACATTGGTGTGTTTTCTCAAGGAAACTTTGTGAAAACCCACTGCACCAAGATAAGGAGCACCTCCTGCCGACGGTGCCTCCAAGGAACATTCATGAAGGATTACAATGGAGAAAGAGAATGCTTTCCATGTGGACTGTGTAGTCCAGGTAAATATTATAATCTGAATTGAAAATACAGTTCTGAATTTTAGTTTTTCTGGTTGAACAACAACAACAAGGCAGTATTTCCCTATTATCCAGTCACAAGATACAGCATGTGATTTCATGATCCTGGTTCTACTTTCACTTTAGTCAGCAAATGTTGGACTTTGTGTTATGTGCTGTAAATACATCCATATTTAAAGTATAAATATATACTTTATGTAGCCTAGAATTACCTATGTACCTAGAATTTTAATGAACTTGTACTTCTTTCTTTTCTAAAACATAAAATAATTATTCCCCTTTGTCTCCTGACAGACCTGGGTCTAAAGACTCTGACCTCATGCACAGTGGTGAAGGACACAACCTGTGAACCTCTGGATGGATTCTTCTGTATAAACGGGACAGAGAACCACTGTAGAGCAGCAAAGAGACACAGGAGCTGTCAACCAGGACAATACATCAGAAATAATGGTACAATCAAATTGGTTTTGCTTCCTTAACACCGTCTTAGTTTGTGAAACACTGACATCTAGAGAGTGAATGGTGAAATCTGGGTCCAACTCTAACATCATCATTATTCAGTATCTGTGTTGATGTGTGTTCCCACAGGGACAGCAGCCACAGACACTGAGTGTTCGGACTGTACTTCTGGGACATTTTCTGATGGTACATTCACTGTCTGTCAGCCACACACACAGTAAGTGACTGGTTTAGTTTGACATCAAACCAACATGATCCAATCCTTCAACAGATCAGACTTGTAGATTAGAAATATCAGTGATGAAGCATCAAGTCCTTTTCTGCTGGACTCAACACTATCAGAGTCACTGATTAAACTTTCAATATTTTTATTTATTTATTTTTATTCATAGAAAGTGGGGATGGGGATGTTACCTAAGGGGTAACTTGGTGGTAGACGGATTTGAACCGGGGGCCTTGTGGACCAAAGTCAGTTTTCACCTCTTCTTCTGTTTTCGTCTTGTCCCTTTTTTCACGGGTTTCCACAGTGAGACAACAAGCTCCATCTCACCTTGTCTTCTGTATCGACCGGGTATTGAAATCATTTTGTTGACTGGCACTAAAAACACTGGCTTGTGCTCCTTAGTTCCTGGTTTCTTAACCACTAGCCCACCAACTGCCCCAAATATATAAATATTTGAATATAGCAATATTTTACACACATTTCCTGTTTTATTTATTCAGTCACTACCTCAATCAGAAGATAGTTAATTCATCATTACCGTGCCCTTGTTATTGATGTATTGATGGACGTATGGGAAATTGAATTGTCTCAGCCATAATCTTTATTCTGAAGACAGATCTGAACACATTTAGGAACTGAATTTGTATTTTCAAACATCAACTAAAAAAAGTCTTTCTGTTGTTACAGGTGTGAAGAGATAAACCTTTCTACATTAACACAAGGAACAACTTCCACTGATGCTCAGTGTGGGAAAAACTATGTTCCAGCAATCGTGGGTGGTGCAGCAGGATCTGGATTATTGTTGATTTTATCAGTAGGAGCAGTAGTTTTTAAAAGAAGGTTTAAAGGTAGAATTCCAACCTACATTAATGTTTTCTCGCGTTGTTTTTCTCTTCTTAGTCTGAACACTGATCAGCTGTTTTCTTTTTCATTGCTTTGTTACAGAAAAAACTCTTGGCCATCACAGGAAGGTGTGTTTGATTTTCTCTTGCCTTTTCACTACACTGTGTCCATACGCTCTGTTGTCATTCAGTTTTTTCTTTAGTGATGAGGTGAAAAAAAAAGAAAAAGAACTGAGAACATAATAATAATGATTTGATATGTCTTTCACTAGGAGTGCATACGTGAGGACAATAATGGGGATTTGAATCAAGACACAACTGAAGGTGAGACATTGACAGACAGTCTGTCTTCATCACTCACATCAATTATCTAATGGACAGTTTTTCTGCTTTTGCAGGAATTCCCTTAACTTTAGGTTTGAGTCAAACCAGAGACACTGATCCTGTGAGGACAAGTACTGCACCAACAGACACTAGGAACCCATTATAGGACAAATCTATAAAAATCAGTTGATGTCTACAACTGGTCAGGAGTGATGGATTAGAGTGGCCTGAGAGTGAGTAGAAAGAAGACAGAATCCAAGACAGAAGGAAACATCAAACTGAAGGACTACAACTTGGAGAAAGTTTGGAGCTTCAAATGCCTGAGGTCTACAGTGAGTGAAGATGGGGAGGTGGACAAAGGGGCTGACGGTTGAATCCAGGCAGGTGGAGAAGCTGTCTGGTCTACTGTGCGACAGGAGAATATTGGTCCAGAAGAAAGAAAAGGTCTAAAAAGTGGCAGAGAGACCAGCTCCAACAAATGGAGACCACACACAAGGTAACAAGAAAACCCTTTGGGAAAACCCTGAGATTAGGCAGAGGAGGAAAGTGAGAGAGCTGCACTGAAAACTACAAGAGACAATAAGACAATGAGGTCATGTGACAGGGATGACAGGTAAATACAAGGAGACAGCCGCGGACCAGGATGATGGATGCTGGACATCCATGATCAGCAACGGTGATCCTCCTTGAAGTGGGACATAGCAGTGAAAGAAGAATGAAGGTGGTTGGTTGTTCATTTTCCTGAGCAGATTTAAGGGTTAAAGCAAACCAGCCACTAGGGGGCACAAGCCAGTGTTTTTTTAGTGCCGGTCCCAAGCCCGGATAAATGGTGAGGGTTACGTCAGGAAGGGCAGGCTCACATTTGTTCATGTCTTCACTGATGTAAATATAGTGTTTATATCTTTTGTTATGTAAAATGTTGGATATAAAGTGTTTGACAGGGTGTTATACTGTTATAAACATACTGTTTTGCAGTGTGATTATGGTGTCGTTTCTTTTTTCTTCTTCTTCCTCTGTTGTTTGTTACATGTTTTCAAACATACTGAGAAATAACACATACTATTGATTTCTTTAATTTCCAAAAAGATCCATCGTATTTTTATACTAAATACCTCTGTTTGATCCAGATTCAGTGTTTTTGCGAAACTAAAGTTTGTTTCCATGTGAAAAAGAAAATTCTCCTTTGCATTTTTGGAGAGAATGAAAAACTGCAGTTTAGTTAATTCTCAAATTACTGTTACGATAGGCCCATGACTTTGTTTTAAATTTTATCTTAAGTAGTTGATTTTTAACTTAAGCTCATCTACATTTAAATGTTAGCAAATCTGATTTCCATGTACAGCATGTGGTCTTCATGGAGGAAACCTTAGACAATGAGAATCTCCTGGACATCCCCAGATCTCCAGCTTGTATTCTCTTCTGGAGACCTATGGATATGTTCTCTTTCTTCCACAATCACTCCTGGTGATATCCCTTCCAGGACCTGAGATGCTACAGGTGTAGGTTGAACACATGCATCTCAGGTCCTGGACCATACAACACACAGTTGTATGGAATGAAACCTCATGATGACCGACAGAGGAGGGGCTCCTCAACCAAGATGGACAGGCAGGTGGCATGGAGACAAATACATTTTATTTGTTTCCGGAGGTTTAAAGAAGACACTTTAGAGTTCTTTAAGAGTTCATTTAAATTAAATTGCAATCCATAGACGATGTCCAATTCATTAACATTATGGTCCTAGGGGAGTTGAGCCTCAATTTGGAGACAAAGTCCTGAGTCCATTTCTTGGAGTTTTAGGGGATAGAACTGTGATTCATGTCCCGGCCGAATGAGTTAGTCTTCTGCAATAAGGAAGAGAGGATAGAGGAGGGCAAGAGAGGACTCAACGTACCACGGGACCACTGACGTTCTTAACATACAGCTAGGACCCATGGTCCAGCCATTGGCATCACAGGAGGGTACATGGCTGGACCTGTTGGCTATTATGGGCAATGTCAAAGAGGAAGTCTTGAGTCTAGTCTTGAAAGTAGAATCTGACAGCATCCTGGACTGGAGCAGGCAGTGGGGTCAATAGTAGCGGGGCTTTGTGGCAGAAGGCTCTGGCTCCAAATCTGGGATTAGAAAGTTGTGGAGGCACGAGGAGGCCTGTTCCTAAAGGAACAAGGTGTTCTAGCAGGTTCATAGGGTTTAATTAGTTAATTAGAACATTATAAGTAAGCAGGAGAATTTTAAACTGAATTCTAAAATGCACCAATGAATAGAGGCAAGGACTGGGGAGATATGGTCTCTCTGCATAGTTTGGATCAGAACACGAGCTGCTGTGGTGTTCTGTGTTCTGTGCTGCAGAATTCTCAGAGAACTGGTTGAGCATCCAGATAACAATGTACTGTATTGAAGTTGTCCAGCCAGGAGGTAACAGACCTCTCTGGTCTTCAAACCTGCGAAACAAACAATGAGGTAATATTTCATGACATCCGGTAACTTGAAGTTGGGACAGGAGGGTTCCAAGTTCGAATCCAACAACTGCCAGGTTACGACTGACGTCCACTGACCATGGCCATGACCACTGTCTCCACTCACATCTCCCTCAGTGCTCAAAACTGTTCACCTTGGTGATGTGTTAGATGCAGAGGTGACATTTCGTTGTGTGCTGTTGTCTGAATCATTGTGAATGACATTATGAATCACAATGTTGGCAAAATCACAGTAATTGTTAACAGCTATATTAGATGCAGAGTAGCTTTGGATCAAGTTTGGTGACCATAAAAAAAAGATGAGATTTAATAATATGTGACATCGGGGTTCAACTCTAACATCATGAACAACTTTATAAACAGGTCTTCACCAGTATCTGTGTTGATGTGTGTTCCCACAGGGACAGCAGCCACAGACACTGAGTGTTCTGACTGTACTTCTGGGACATTTTCTGATGGTACATTCACTGTCTGTCAGCCACACACACAGTAAGTGACTGGTTTAGTTTCACTGATGTAATTTTTTTTGGAAAATATTAAAAATAATAATCTTTAATATATACATTAGGAATATGTCCATACATGGTTCCTGTTTTACTTACTCACATAATGCCTTCATTTGTAGATTGTTAATTCACCAAGACAGTGCAGTTGTCATTGTCATAGAACATTAAATTGTCTCAGCCATAATCTGTATTTTCAGGACAGCTGGTAATTGCAGGTCTGAACAAATGCAAGAACTGAATTTGTATTTGAAAACATCAACTAAAGAACATGTCTCTCTGTTGTTACAGGTGTGAACAAACAAACCATTCCACATTAACACAAGGAACAACTTCAACTGATGCTCAATGTGGGAAGAACAATGTTCCAGAAGACATGCCTATTGTAGGAATTATAAGTCCATTAATTTTAGCAAGGGGACTTTTTTTGGGACTTGGATTTTTTTTAGGATTTAGACTGTTATGTTATTGTAGAAAGAAGAACAGAAGAAGGTTTGCAGGTAGAATTGCAAACCACACCCATGTCTTATCACATTTTGATTTTCTCTTCTTAGTCTGGACACTGATCAACTGTTTCTTCACTGTTTTGTTAAAGAACAAGAACAAACTCCAGGTCTTGACATAGAGGTATGATTCCCCCCCCCCTCTCTCCTTTTCATATGCTCTGGTGTCAATTTAGATTTTGTCTTTATAGGAATGAGCTTCTGACATTGTTGCATGATCAATATTTCCACTGTCGATTCATGAAAATGTCCCTTTTCTTCAAGCTGTTACATGTCTGTGTAGATTCTTAGTCATCCAGCTCTTAATCCAAAAAAAAATGTTGATGTGAGGGCAACGGGACATAGAAGTTTTTCAGCCTCTTTGAGGTTAAATGAAGAACTCCACTGTAGTCGGTTGGAACTAAAGAAGGCTCTTGAATGAGAGGGGAAATGTCTTCAAAAACCTATGTCCAGTTGCCCTCGAAGTAATTATTTTAAGCTGATAATGTGTAAACCTGTCCCAGCCTGTGTCAGTGAATCATTTAGGTGACAACAAAAGGAAGAGAGCTATGACCATAATTTAATATTCTGATATTTGTCTTAAAAGTGCTGCACATCTGAAAATACAAAGGAATATGTGGAGTTAAAACAATGCACAACAGAAGGTGAGACATTAACTGACGGTCTGTCTTTGCCCCTTCATCCCAAATACCATTGTTGAACAGCTGGTTATCTGATGCTGGATCAGCATCTTTTTTTACCTATAGATCATTTCTTGTGGTGCATGAATTTAAAGAATAAGAAAAACAACCTTGTTTTATCATTTGTCCTTTGTCTCATAGTTTTTCTTTGGTTTGTGTTTATTTCAGATGAAGCACAAACGGGTTGCAACATGGTAATTTTTTTCCTCTCATCTTTAACACTATATATTGTGTATATACACTATGGTGTGTTACCGCAGTTAACAATATATTCAATGTGCCACAGCTTTCACCGATGTCCTTGTTCTACCTGTAATAACATCTTATTTCTTTTCTGCAGGAGAATGGACTCAATAATGGAACAGTAACTACATATACAACTGGTGGAAACTCTAGTTCAGGTATTGGCTGAAACACTGGGGATGATGGGAAAGATCAAGTTAAATCTATCTGATTCCAAAGTCGGGTCCAACTAAAGACTTCATGGACTCGGGGAGCTCAGCCAAAGGTGAAGCTTTCAATTTACCGGTCAATGTACGTTACTACGCTCACCTATGGTCATGAACTTTGGGTCATGACTGAATGACGCAATCCTGGACACAAGCTATGAAAGAAGCTTGGGCCTTTACATTGTATCCCCCATTGTTGCCTACTTCGGGATTAGTTTGGGCCCTGTCCCACGGGGAAGAGATCCAGAGGAAGACCAAGGACAGGCTGGAGCTGGCCTGGGAATGCCTCGACCAGGGGTGCCCAATAGGTCAATCAAGATATACCAGTAGATCTCTGAGAGTGCCTGTAGATCCTGAGCAATAACATAAAAAATAATGAAATTAAAATTAGAGATTTAATTGTATTTCAAGATATAATCACTCTTTGAACTTACACTGCAATTAGCTAACAGTTTATTTGCCTTAAGCAGTAACTCATGGCCATATTCCATATTCCTTATCTTTACTGTACTTTACCGCTGTTGCACTGGGTTCTCCCTCTGTAGGATGAACAATGTTCACTGATTTATTATTATTATTATCATATAAAATTAAATCAGCATTACATACTGTAGGAGAAAACATGAACAATTGAGTTTGGCATGTGCCTTTGTTCCTGTTTCAAAATGTGGCCCACTGTGAATTTGAGATTCACACCTCTGATGCACATAACCACAATAATAAGGATAAAAATTATTTATAATGCACATGTATGCTAATCCCATGTACTTTTGCAGCGTTTTAGAATTTACAACACCAATTCAATACTTGAGTACACACCATACCCTTCAGTATTTATTAGGTGACTTTTATGCCAAAACATTTTTTTCTACAAAAATCCTTGTTGACAATAAGTTTATGACTTTAATTCTGCAGCAAAAAGGAATCCATAAGTCCTTTTTACACTGTTATTCAATCATTACATCATTACTAAATTCAAGAACAACAATACATTTAGGTGATGTTCATTCTGTCTGTATCTGCTTTTTTGTCTGTGTACTATCTATTTGGACTCTGTCAGTAACATCAAAGGGTTTTTTTTAATATTCTTACGCTTGTTCTTTGTCTATTGTCCATACACTGTCACTTTAAGGTCCATGTCAGTTTCTCCTTTATCATTACTTTATCATATTCTTTGCCTTTTGCACCGAGAGAACTGAAATGTCATTGTGCCATTTATCCATCACATATAGCATTTTGTCAATAAAGCTGACTTTGACTTGACCATTTCCTGCGAACGTCACCGGTCATAACTCCGCCCTCCTCTTGCAACGACCAATGGGGATGAACAAGACACAGCGGTTAAGTTTGAAAAATACGACGTACAACCACTGTACAGTACTTAAGCTCGGTTCCCATTCAGTCATTCACTGTTGTTGAATGGATTTACAACTACAACTGGGGAACAACACTGCCGTCAGAGTCTGGGCCAAATTACCGAGTTACTTTCTATTGGAGGCTGACATAGTTCCATAGACACAAGGTAAGATCGAACATTTTTATTTTACCAAAAAAACTGGACTCATGGCAGATGATAAAACATAACCTAATGCGGAGGTTCATAGATAAAGAGGTTAGAACTTGTTATCAACACTGAACAGTTTGTAATGTGTCTGAGCGTCATCGTATGATCAGCCTTGGAGAACTGCAAGAATCGATAGTAGTTGATCGTCATATTCATAATTTACTGCAATTTGACATGGTTTAATACAACCAAGAAAAGAAAAGAACGCAGATGAGCTTCCTTTTTAACACTCACATCAATCTATTTCCATCGATGACTCCACCTGTAGAACGACACCCACTTACAAGAGAAAATAACACATTTCTTACAGCCCCCGCCTCTGTCTCCCTCCACCTGCTGTTGGCTATAGAAAACAAAGGTCGCCAACGCACAGCGTGTTTTGTCTGTTGAGAAATTAGTGAGGATTCAGTGATTGTTCCATTGTGTGGGTTTTAGTGTGATCACTTACATCTGTTTCAGAAATACCCACGATTGTTTCTGGTGAATGTCAATGATGGTGAGGGTGGTTATATTTTTTCGGAATTTTTTGAATTATGGAAAATGTCAAGTTGAAACTGTAGGTCGATGCATTGGTGTCGTTACATGTTAGATTATATACTCTCTCTATTACATCCGTCTCACTTGATGCATGTCAAGTCCTTGACACCGTAGGTCACGTGATACATCCCGCTAAAATATAAAAAGATCAACTGCTGGAGATCGTAAATGGCGGGGGCCCTAAACATTTGTTCGAGACATCAACTCTGCTGTTTTTTAAAGTCATGGCTGAGATCGCCACAACAGCAGTGAAAACCCTGTAACCATTTCCGACATTGCATCTGTGTGAAACAGGGTTTTCTGCAGTGACAACAACCGAAACAAAATTACGGAACAAACTGGACCTAAGCAGCGCACTTCGGGTTTCATTGTCACCAAAATGGGACCGTCCCGTTACAGCCAAACAAGCTCAGGGCTCCCATTGATTCAGTGCTGCTGTGAGTCGCGTGTATTTTCAAAAACTTTGTTTTTTGTGTTGTGTCTTATTTTGAAGATTTGTTTAAACGTTACTGCAGCGACCAGAGTGTGTTTTATTTTGTTGGGTCAGAAAGGATGTTGTTCATGTCATGTTCCGTTGTTGGTGCGACGTCACAGGGACGTCGCTAATAAAGTTGCACATGATTACACAGTGGATTTAAGGTCATTTTTTTTATTATTATTGTAGAGAAAATACAACAGTTTTAATGCCGATGTTATCATTTTATTTGGTTTATATCTGCTACACCGGGCCGTGAAAATATTGTCAGACATTAAACCGGTCCGCGATATAGAAGAAGTTAGTCTATTCTCCTCTGTTTTTTAAAGAACCAGCTTGTGTTCCTTAGAGGGTGGTTTAAGTATTTGAACTAAATTTTTAACTTTTCTAACTACAAACTGCAGACGACGCAGTGATAACCATGTTCAAGAATGTTGCTGAGTATTTGGCTCAGACGGGGAGAGTGTCCCCTGGATTTATTTCCTCGACTGATGGATACAAACTTTGGAAGGTTGTGAAAAACTGTGTTTCTGCTAAAATGTTTGTCCACATTATTAGTGGATCTACGTTGATCATGTTGATGTCATTTCTACTTCTGTCTCATCTGCATTGATCTGTAGAATACCTGGAGTGGAGAGACTATTCACTGACTCACATTGTTTGGAAAATCAGTAAAGATCTTGTCAGGAAACTTTTCTGTAAAAGGACTGTCAAACATAGCTGTTAGTTCATACCCAAGCTTCCTAACACACAAAAGGCTAAGTTTCAAAACTCGAGTCAATTGATTTAATTGCAGAAGCAGGTACAGTGCAATGATTACGTACAGAACTGCACCGAAGAACACCAAGAAATTAGTGACCATGTGTTCATCTTTCAGTTCTTTCTTCCATAAAGGTTACAAAGCAGGGCAAAGCAC
>JAFBJS010008074.1:26504-79946 GCA_016785265.1 Paraplagusia blochii | reverse complement strand
GATGTGTATAAGAGACAGGTATCTTTGTCAACCTACGTCTTTGGTGGGATCAAGGTGATTCCACCAAGGTCGAGGTCAAGCACTGAGACAGTAGAGAGAGCTGTCTCTTATACACATCTAGATGTGTATAAGAGACCAGTCTTGCTGACCCCACCAGTTCCTCTGCCTTCACTGGTCCCAATAGTTTGGTTGGGGTCACTGGTCCCACTGGTTCTACCAGTCCCTCTGGTCCCACCTGTCTTACCAGTCCAGGACCAGGCAGCTCCTCTAATCCTGGTAAGTGTCCTTCCTGCATGGACAGAAATCTCATGAATGATCTCATGTACAGTCTAACCTGTTGTGAAACTATGGAGCGTGGACCACTGGGGGCCCGTGGTAGTTCAATCAAGGCTCTGCTAAATATGTGATATAAAACAGAGTTGACTTTCTGCTCAGGTTTAACTCAGAATTGTTACTCAAAAGAAAAGAGAGGAAAGTCAGTTGTGAGTCTGCCCCCTGGTGGCGACTCACAGTTCCAGTTCCAGTATAAAAGTCCAGTCAGGTTCTTTATTCCTTTTCCCCAGAAGACACTGCTAATAAGGCCCCGCCTATAAAAATGCCACTTCCTGCCCCTCGCCTGAAGAGGGTGTTGTCAGAGCAGGAGAGCAGCTCAGCAGCAGCCGACCGTCCAACAGACGGTCAGTGTTTTTGACAGACATCGCTTCTGCTCAATGGAAGGTTGTATTGGAACAGGAAGTGAACATTGTCTCTTCCTCTGCTTCCAGCTGAACTTCCTGTTGGAGCCAATTGTGATTTGGACCAACAACCAGCCGCAGGGGCGGACGACGAGCGTTCCGAGTCCCCGCCTGCCGACAGCGAATCCGACGCCCAGCCTGTGGTCACAGGTCCCAGGCGGAGTTGGACTGGAGATAACGTTTGCTCCTCCCTCCCTGCAGAGATCCCAGAGTCTGATTCGCCCACTGATATCAAGGTCCACAGCCAATCAGAGGAGGAGTCTGAAGAGAAGCAGCAGCAAATAAAATAAGTCAATATCCAAAAGTGAACAAATACGTGAGGTCATACACCCAGGTTTGACTGTTGCCGCCCCCTGGGGGTCAGCCTGGAGTAGGTCAAAGTTCTGACTGCCATCTATGCTGCAGTAACCAACCTTTGTCAAATAACTACTGTAAGTGACTGAATGAATTGCCAACCCCACTGCCCCTGGTGGATGTTCTCGGTATTATTGCATTGGAAGAACCACAAGAATTTGATTCTTTAGTTTTATCTTTAATGATGTTTGGGATGTTTATTTTTTTTATGTGAACGTTTTTATACAAATCTGTGTTTTTACCAAAAATAAATTGTCTTTTACTGATTGTAGTCTATCTGCTCGCCTCCTCCCTCCTCCGTCCTCCCTATACTGGACTCCTTCTTCTCACTCTGACAGCAGTGATGGTGAGGGGTGTGAGTGGAGGGGCGTCCCACATAACCCCCCCGGCCCCCCGCCCCCTCCCCACACACACACACACAGCTGGATCTGCTTTTGGCTCATAGAATTAGGAAGACAATGATGAATGTAGAAGAAGTTAAGACTAAGACTGGACACTTAAAAAAGGATCATCAAAGCTGTGGAGGACACAGTCCAAGTCCAGTGGTTTGTGGCCCTCAGACACTCAGGCAAACTGATCTGGCTTCTTTCTTAAGACAAACTCAGAGACGTTTCTACAGACACAGAAATTTTCCAATCGTTTTGCTCCTCTGATGGACATTTTATGGGACATGGAGCAACTTGAAGGAACTAGTTGTTAAAGCGAGGAAGTTGCTCCTCAATGTTTAGTGTGGCTCTCCCATAAACATCTCATCATCTCCATGGCTGTTTGAAAAATAGGACGTCCAAACATCACTGTGGCCATTTTGAGACACAGTGATGTCCTTTTTCTGCAAGAGACTCGGTGACACCACCAATGAGGTGGATTGGTGGAGGGAATGGAGATGGGAGGTGGTTCTTTGCCATAACCCCTCCCACCGTGGTGGGGTGGGTTTCTTCTTCTCTTCAACCTTTTCACCGGCCTAAGTAGAAGTCAAACATGTCATAGAAGGGACATGTCTTATGGTCAGAGCTATTTTTGACAGACACAGTATTGTCTTTCTCAACGTATGTGTTCCAAACAGTGCTTTTGGGTTGCAGTCGTGCCGAGGAAGAGTATCTTTGTCAACCTACGTCTTTGGTGGGATCAAGGTGATTCCACCAAGGTCGAGGTCAAGCACTGAGACAGTAGAGAGAGTATCCCTCAAGGTGGGCGGATACACACTCTACTTTTTTCCAAGAGTCTCTGAAGAGACCAACTGACAGTTGGACAGACTGTTGACTCTGGAGGAGCTGGACGCTGCACCAGAGCCGGAAGCCAATGACGTCCTGGAAGTTTCAATTCGTGCACCGAGGCGGACTCACTACCCGCCTCCCTCCCACACTCACCTCCTCTCTCTCTCCCCTCGCCTCCCTCCCTCCTCCACTCACCCGCCCTCCCCTGTCTCTCTCTACTGCCTCCCTTTTCTTGTGGTGTTGCCCACCCCCACCCCTCCTGCTCCTTGTGGACCTTACAAAAGCCCTCGACTGTCTCTGGTGTTTCCTCTCCCCTCAGGTCAGCAGTGGGACTCGAAACCTCTGTCAACAGTTGTCTTTTTGGGACCCTTCTTCAGAACCATGGACAGTTCCCAGGACCAGCTGGACGCTGCGTCATTTCTGCAGATGTGGCAACTGTTTGACTCGGACGGTGCTGTATATATTTGTATATGTGTATAAATATGCATTTGTTGAGTTTATGATTTGTTTGGGTCAATAACATTTTTTTTCCCTTACAAAACTAGTCGTACGGACAGATTGGTGGGAATTAGATCATCCCTGGGGATTGTCCTCCAGGACATTCTGGACTCATTGTTTTACCTTCACAGTCTCTCTGATCCTTCCACTGAACTCTGCTCAGCTTCTCCATTTCAGACCTCGGATTTATCACAGAGACGCAGCTGGACGCCTTCTTCCACCGACTCATCCAATCGATGGGGACAAAGGTCTGAGTGCGATAAAACCAGTGCCACCACATGGGGGCTCTGTGCACGTTTGTGACGCCTGCAGAAACAGCTGTAGTTTCACATCAGTCCAACTGTTTGTGTTTGTCAGGACAAAGAAGAAGTCGAGGACAGGCGCAGACGACTGACGGACAAACTGTCCACCCGTGAGCGAGGACGAGTGCAGATCCAAGAAGTAAGAGGATGGACGGTGGCTGTGGGGACGGCCTTCACAGCGGGACTGACAGCCTGGGTTTGTCTCCACAGCTGGCTGCTGTCATGCTGCCGGAGGAGGAGAACTTCCTGCTTCTGTTTCGAAGAGAGACACCGCTGGACAACAGTGTGGAGTTCATGAGGGTGAGGAGGAATGGTCCACCAGTGGAACTGAGGACACAGTTTCATGGTCCATTATTCCCACAGTCATGGAGAAAAACAGAGATTTTAGCTGCTGCCTCTTGTGGTCATTTTGTGTCATATCGTCAGATAGAACTAATTCATTGCCATTGCCTCTGATTTTGGGGTTGGTCCCTGGACGTCCCGCAGCACGGTTGTTGTTTTTACATCATTGTCTTTCACTTCAACAGATTTGGAGAAAGTACGACACAGACGGCAGCGGCTCCATCTCGGCCCTGGAACTAAAGGTGGAGACTCAGAACAGACGGAAATTGAGAATCTCATGAAACAAAATCCAGTCTTTCACCTGGTCTGTCCCCACAGGGTTTCCTCCAGGACCTCCTCCTTCAGCACGGGAAGTCCATCCATGCTGAGAAGTTGGACATGTACACGGACGTCATGGTAACGGTTGGAGGAGGAGGAGGAGACGCATCAGAGCTCAGCTCCTCTCTGGGATCCACCCTACACTAACTCACATTTTGATCTTCTTAGATGAAGATGTTCGACAAGACGGGAGACGGTCGACTGGACCTGAATGACCTGGCCAGGTACTGCTGCACTGACCATGTGGCTGGTCTTAGCAACAGGGGGCGCTCCCAGCACATGCAGCTTTAAGTTCTCCCCCATCAATTTGTATCCAGGAAAATGGTTGTTTTTTTTTCTGTTGCTGTTTCAGAATTTTGGCTCTGAAAGAAAACTTTTTACTCAAGTTTAAAATGGACGTAAGTTCATTATGTCGTTCGTCTTTGCATCGTGTCCAACTGTCAAATCTCCGGGTGAATCCTGTCACATGACACTGTGTCTGCTCTCAGGGCTGCAGTCAGGAGGACAGGAGGCGGGACTTTGAGAAGATATTCGCTCATTATGATGTGGTGAGTCTGACGTTGTTCTGTGGGCGTGGCTTAAAAAATACCTCTGAATGTGTTTGTGTGTTAGAGTCAGACAGGAGCTCTAGAAGGTCCGGAGGTGGATGGATTTGTCAAAGACATGATGGAGCTGGTCAAGGTAAAACCTTCTGGTTTTCTCCATCACTTCTGGTCTGGATTTGTGGTTTGGAGCCGACTGTAGGAATGTAGGGATCTTGAAGGTGATGTTCTGATTCCTGACTTGTTTCTTCAGCCCAGCATCGGTGGCTCAGACCTGGACAAGTTCAGGAAAGCTCTGCTCAGTCACTGTGACATCAACAGAGACGGAAAGATCCAGAAGAACGAGCTGGCTCTCTGTCTGGGCCTCAGACTCAGCTAACCCTCCACAGGAGCGGCTGCTGGTTCTTCCCACAGTTGTTTGGTTTGGAATTACCCCTACTGAAGAAACCTCTACTGCCCCCTACTGGTGTCTGTAAACATGTTTCAGTGATGTACAAATATCTGTGGTTCTGCTCGGTTGGTAAACAAACAAATAAATAAAAGTGGAATGAAAAAAGTCAGGGTTTCTTTGTGTGTGTGTGTGTAGTCAGTTGAACATGAGTTGATAACGTTGCGTGACAGCAGAGACATTTCAGAGCCCTCCTGTCAACGTGGTCATGTGATCTCGTTGGTCCACTCTTCTACGGAGAGGTCAGATCCATGTCCATCGGTGGCCATGGGAACTCTCATGGACTCTTTTCTCAGATCCAGTCCGCAGATGCCCAAGCACCGGCCCAGGTTTTCACGCAGACTCTTCTCTGACTCCACACCTGACTTCACTTGACTGATCAATGTGAGGCCTCCTCGTCAGCCCAGCAGAACCGTTGGGCGGTTGGTGCAGGTGGTTTGGGTTCTGCATCAGGATGGGTTCTGGACTTTGTGTCAGGTGAGACTGTGGACTAGTGGACTTTTTAAATCCTTCTTTATTCATGTATTTTCAAGTTAACTGTTAACTCACAAATGCATTCATGGACACGGACTCACCTACCTTCAAGATCTAATCACCTTACGGTCCCAGATCTACGGACACCTGGACCAGGCTCTACAGGTGGTGCTGGCCTACACCTGTGGATCAGCCTTCACTCCATCTTACTATGAGTTGACTTTCTTAAAATGGGCCTAAAAACCCTTTTATTTAGGAACATTTATGACTGTTTTTAACGACTGTGATTTCACTGAACATGTCTTTATGCCTTTACTTTATTTTGAAAGGGCATTAGAACTAAAATGTATTATTATGTATGTGTTCTGCTGCAGAATGCTGCTGCTGCTGCTCTCACTGCTGACAGTCGGCCAACAGGCAGAAGGTACGAGGCGTAATGACCGCTCCGAGTTCTGGAGCTCAGGAGAACCTGACTGATCTGTTTCCCTGGTTGTCTCTCCAGCACTGAGCTTCAGAAGTGAGGATTCCATTGGCTTAGAACGTTACTATCCACAGACAGGAAGTCGAATCCACACAGGTGTCGCCTCAAGTCGTCGAGTTGGGTTTAGTCCAGTTCACCAGAGTCAACTGGACTCCCAGCTTCAGATGCCGCTGGACTACAGGCCGCCAATGCCCCCTCTGCGACGGTACCTGTCGTCCGAGACCCCGACGCACCAGTTCCGGCTTCAACACCACCTCCTTGGAGGGCCAAGTGAAGATGTCCCTGGATTTGAAGGTGGACCAGTCCTGCGTCTTGAGCCCAGCAGCCACAGTACAAGTCGAGGGAGAAGCACTAAGTGGGACAGTGGTTCTTCTACTTCCAGACTGATGAGACCCCGGTACCAGCCGTCTGGGCTGCGGGAGCGGAACAGAGCCACCGGGTCCCACTTATGTCCTGGAGTTGACACGGTCCATGTTCATAGTCCCAACCCCGGGTCAGCTTCTCCCAGGACCAAGCAGCCTGGCAGTGGAGGTGTGTTGGCGATAAGGGCTGGAATGTGGGATGATGTTTCTCTTCAGGGCGACCAGGACTTTGTGAAGAAACCCAGCCGTTCCACAACCCACTAGATGGGGCCAAGGTCCTGGAGAAGTGAGGTGACACCTTCCCAGGTGAGCTTGTTGATGTTTGACCTCAAACACTGAGAAGACTCTTCCTGCTGACAATGGGCTCTTCCACCTTCCACCAGTCCATCTCAGCTGTGGACCTTCTCCGTCAGAAGCCTGAACTCGACCTCATCATCTGCAGCTGCCTGTTTGCACCAAGTCGGTGAAAAGTGAAGGCATTGGGCCAAGTGGGTGGAGACGAGAGGCTGGAAATTACAGAGCAGAGACAATGGAGTCTGTCCCAAACTGTCAGAGACTCAGTCTTCGTCCTCCAGGCAGCTGCAGTTCAGTGTTTTTCACCAACAGGATCTAATGAAATAAAAACATCTGTTCAGTGTGAACGTCTGGCTTCGTTCCTAATGTTGATGTGAAAAGTTCCACTTGTTCACGTTGGGTCCAAAATCTGGACTTCCTGTTCTCCAGAGATGAGAAAGTTCGGGATCTTCAGGAAAATAATCTTTTTAGTTGTTCTGAACCTTGGAGATTACTGTTATTAGTCTGTGACTCAGCTGCTCCCTGTGGTTACAGTCACTCAGCTCCTCCTCAGACCCCCACCTCCCCATTCTCCTCTTCTTCCTCCTCTGTAAGAGTCCATCTAAAGTCTTCATCACTCTCCACCTGGTCCCCACATCTGCAGGGCCAGGCTCTCAGGGGGAGTGTCCACTTGGCTCCTATTTGTGGTCTTTGCTTTCTGGGTCTGCCGTGATGTCGCCTCCTCCAGGTTGTGGGAGAAACATTAGCTGCACCTCCTTTCTTTCCACCTCCTTGTTCTCCTTCTCCCACCATAATTCTCCCCTTCCTCTTTTGACCGTTACCATTCAACTCTTCCCAGCAGCTTCCTCCTAGTCCACCATCCTATTAGTCCCCCGGTCCATCACTCCCTTAGTACATCAATCCACTAGTCCACTGATGTTTTCTCCTTGTCCTGAACTTCTTACTCTGAGGTGAAGATGTCAATCTCTGACACGTAGGGACAGGCTGCAGGGGGCGCTGGTGCATGTTGCTCTTGTCCTGTCTGCAGTCTCACCCTGGGACACAGACCCCTCTCCTCCACACCCCTCCCCCAGGTGTCCTACCTGACTGCTTGTTGCTGGTTCTCCTTCAGGACCATGGTCGTGATGGTGTCAGCTTTTCTGGATTCCTTCCAGAAGGTGGCAGACTTGGCCAACAGTTGAGGTGAGTCCAGTCCAGCTTCAGGTAGGTTTGGGGTCGGGGGGTCAGGGGGGTTCCTAGATTCATCCCTGACCAGGATGTGTATGATACAGCGCTGCCTGGAGGCCAAACTGAGGAGGTTCTGTCTGTGAGTGGACAAGCAGCCATTTTTTTTCCCCTGTGTCCAACAGGCTCCCTTCATCTTCTTCACTCTGGGTCCCTCTGTCTCCAGGCTGTTTCAGAGCTGTCTCATCATTCCTCTTCAGGAGGAGTGGACAAAGACCACTCTAAAGGTACGTGTTAACTGTCTTTTTCTGTCTGTCTCACTCTCAGACACACTCTTTCTCTGTCTCTAGTCCAGTGTGTCCAGGTTTGTGAGATGAGTCCCCACATACTGTGAAGTTGATTATAACATTAACAGATCTAATCTTATTAACATTACCGCCACACTGTGGCCGGTCTGTGTCATTGCAGTCAATGAACATGGATGTTTGTCCACTGAGTGGTGGACTCAGCCTTGGGTCCATAGAATCGGTCCCTGCTCCTAAATCAACATCATTCACAGATCACTCCTGACTCTTCTCTCCAGCTCCTCCATCCTGACTCCACTCCCTTCTCCTCCACAGTCTCCACTGCTCTGAACACTTGATCTTCAGGATCCATGGAGAACATCCCAGAGGAACAGCAGGTGCAGCCTGGATGAGAATGAGTCTAATACAGTTTTCTCATTCAATTCGGAATCGAATACCGAAGTAGGTAATTCGGGATTCGATCTCGTATTAACTAATCCGCATTTGATTCACGTTGCATTCACATTCAGTTTAATTTGGTATTTGCTGCGCATTCGATACCCTCTTTGCATTCACACACAATAAGGGAGCGGATGCGCCAACCTTCGTATGTTCCCGTACGACGACCCTATTCGTCTCCTGCTCCACCCTCCAATCCCACCTGTGAAGTCTCCTGATGAACACCATCATCTAAACCAACCCTCGGGCCTCAGTCTTGGTGCTCTTCCCATCAAGACCCCCGTGACCACACCGGAACATCCCGGTCCCTCCAAAAGAGCCTCATCAGAAGACCTCCTCCACCCCAGCATGCCCCGTGTGGCGCAACATTTGTCCAGACCAGGCATGGGCCACAATTGGTCCTGAAGTTGGACACTGGGTCCGAGTCCAGAGTAGGAAGACAGATCATTCATTTGAACTAATATAAAAGGCTGGTAAAAGTCATGTATTAAACCTTAAATCCTACACTTCTAATACCCTTTATGAGGCCATCTACTGGGGGAACGCAGTACTTCAGGTAAAAGGCAGGGGCATAATGAAAAGATATAAGTATTTAATTTGGACAAGGGCCACATCTGGCCCCCGGGCCTTAGTTTGCCCATTCCTGGTCAAGGCAAAGGTATTTAGACTGTTGTGAAGCTGAAGAGTCCGTGCTGGGGGACGTTTGACCTCGCTCGGCAAGTACTGCAGGGTAGAACAGCGCCACCAGCAGATCTCATCATGATGCTTCAAACAAAGTTTATTGTGTAAAACTTAAATGTTTCCCTGCAGCTTCACCTGCATTTACTCCACCTGTCCACAGGATCAGAATTTTACATAAACTTGTGAGATTAAAAGGAGAAATACGTCGGATATCAGTGTTGTAGTTTCCGTGGCGTCTTCTTGGCTTGTCTCGGTGGAACAGAGGGGACATCGTTCCAAACAAAAACCCAGTGAAGAATCCGATCGTCAGGAAAAGGTTCCAGGAATTGGAAGCAGTCATTTTCAGACGAGCTCTGAATTATTCCCAGTTTAGCTTCAGTCCTGCAGCAGATCACTGAGGATTGGAGCTCCTGTGGGTTGTAACTCCAGTTCTTCAGACGCAGATTATCTCAGATTAGCTGCAATTCCACACGTTCTAGACTGAGATTAAAAATGAAAATATTTTCAATCATCTTTACCTTTCCATTTTTAATCTCTGATTTTGGACTAGTGTTGGAGTTGGACAAAAAAAAGACAAAAACACAGGACTAACAACAGGCAGGCAGAAAAGTACGACAGGACTTCGTCAATCCTGCTCCTCCCCCTCCTTCTTCTCTCTGTCCTGGTGGTCATTGTCCATGAATAGCAGCGGGAACATTCCTAGGACACAGCCCACGGTCACGCCCACAGCCTTACCCTGGGACGCAGAACACATCAGTGGTTAGTCTTCGATCAACTGACAAGAACGGTGACGATGACCGGACTCTGACCAGGTGAGAGGACAGTCGTGTCTGCCACGTGTCTGCCTGTCCGGGCGTCAGATCTGGAACCTGCAGGCCCAGTTTGGAAGCCAGAACTTCTACGTATCCCGCCAAACTACAAGTACAGAAAGACAACGGTCATCCAGACCCAGGCCGCCTCCCCATCCTCCGCCCTCTCTCTTCCTCACCCCAGTCCGGCCAGGTCAGACACCAAGTTTCCCAGAGCGGCAGCTGCACAGACGGAACAACTTTTATCATCTCTGAGCAACATTCAAATTTAGAAGAAAAAATAAAACTCTACTGAGAACCTGACGCCAATCGCACCGAGGTCTCGAGACTGATTCTCCTGGAGACGTCCTGTCAGTCAAAATGTCCTCACCTGCCATGGTGGAGATTCCCAGGGTGACTCCGATGGACAGTTCGATGTGCGTTCCCTGACAAAGACCAGACAGTGAGACACAGATGGTGACCAGGGGAACCAGAGGTCTTACCCACTGGTCTTCATCATCACTGTGGACTCACAGCTGCGATCATGATGGCGTTGTCCAGGAAACCAAAACCGACGAAGGGAATGGCGTTGTGGAGCAGGACTGAGGAGGAGCAGGAGGAGGAGCAGTGTGAGTTTGACAGTTGGATTTGTTCTCACGTCTAAAGACACTTGATGACGTCAACTTCCGTCTCACCGTATCTGAGCTGAGCCGCTGTGGGTGGACCGGTCTCCAAGGTCTCTGTCCGAACACAGATAAAACTCCTGTTAACAATAGTAGTGTGTGCGTTTGCGCAACACGTGGGTGAAGTCAGCTGTGACCGGCAGAGGGCGTCCTTCTCGTTCACACTAAAATGCTCACAGAGATATCGTTTCTCTCCAGTCGAATATCGACTCGGGCAAAGACTTCAGTGACGTCATTACGACAAACCAAAACAAGAGACGAGAAAACACTGTGACGTTACACCGACGTCACTCCTCAACAGAGCTGTTTCTTGTACCGGGGTCAGGTGACCCGGCCGGCCCTCGCCTCCTACCTTGTGCGGTGGCTCTGGACTGGAAGTTCTGCAGCTCCTGCAGCAGACTGCTCCTCTCCGCCGGCTGCAGACGGTAGACAAACTCCTTGGCCCTCTGTGTAGAGTTGAGCGGCTCCCGAGGCTCCTTCCTGCCGTGCGTCCCCATCCACCTGCGGCCGCAGAGAGCCGCTGTGCCGGGGCGCGGCGGGACCCGCCTCAGGATCCGGATCAGAGCAGGGGCTGCGAGAAGCCGGGCCATGGCGGACGAGTGGCAAGACGGCGGCCAAGCCTTAAGAAGACCCGGTTCTACCGGTTGTGTTAGCGCTGCTCTCGGCGCCCGAACCGCGGTGGTTTGTGTCGGAAAGCGGTTTGGAAGTGAACTAAACACCGAGGCATACCCTCCGGTACCGACCGAACTCAGCGACGACCCGGTGCGGTAACTGAACTCAACTTTTCAACTTTAGGCACCGAGAACAGCGAAGCCGGCCGCCGCGTGCGTGCGCTTCCGCTAGCCACCACCAGAGGTCAGAGAACCGGAAACGAGTGAGAGAAATCGACCAAATCGACTGCGGCTCTGGGGAAGTTTATGGGCTTTTCTTTGGTTTATGAGCACAAGGGAAACAGACTGTAGAGTCAAAAATGATCGATCAGCGCCTCCTTCTGGTCCAAGTGCAACCTGACCTGAAAGTCGAGATGGTCGATCGACCATAGAACTTAATTTCATTCAGTGTAGAACTGACAGAGACCATACGGGGGTGGAGTGTGTGTGTGTGTGTGTGTGGAGGGTGTGTCTCCGTGAGCTCTTGTTGAGTTAAAAGGACACAGAGGAAACAGGAAGCTGCTCTCACCTTCAAATTAAAAGAACGGTTTTATCAGCTGCTGTTCAGTTCAGGGTCCCTGAGAGGGACTTTCTTCTTCTGTGATACTCAACATACTCAAGTGTGTAGAGCCCCCTGGCGGCCAACTCTAGACTTTTAACCCTCACATCACCAATTTTTTGCTACTGAGCTAATAAAGAGCACAGCGCCACAGACATATGGGCATAAAGTTGACTTGGTAGGTAGAGAAGAGTCTGGACATAAAGAACGCAGACAGAACCAGAGGAACCTTCCCTGATGTTTTAACAACAACTCAATAAAAAGAAAAACACTTCAGAATCATTTCACTTTCTCCCCTCACTCCTCGCTGGAGTCCGTGTCGTCGTTGATGTA
Organism: Paraplagusia blochii; assembly: GCA_016785265.1. NCBI lineage: Eukaryota > Metazoa > Chordata > Actinopteri > Pleuronectiformes > Cynoglossidae > Paraplagusia > Paraplagusia blochii. The sequence goes on along the minus strand of JAFBJS010008074.1, from coordinate 67,982 downwards.
GTCTTCTTCTACCGGCGAGGCGCCAATTTGTGTCCCCCATTCGTCCTCGTCATATTCTATGCTGTCATTGTCCTCCAGCAGTTCCGCGGCTCCAGCCACCACCTGCACTCCTGCCCCTCCGGCAACAGCCGCTGCCTCTTCAGGCAACAGCAGCTCGGCGGCTGCTCGTCCGTTCCGGTCCTCGTGGGGTGCGTCACCGGCAGCGTCCTGTGGCGCTGCTGCATAAGCTCCATTGTTGTTGGAGAAGGCTCCACGGTCGCGGCCTTCCTCTTCCACATACACCCTCTGGTGGCACATTGGACACGTGTCCTGGATGTAGAGCCACTTCCTGAGGCAGAGGGCATGGAAGTAGTGGTGACACGGCGTGATCCTTGCGGACGTGGCGAACTCCTGGTAACAGATGGCGCACACGTCCTCGATGTGCCGTAGCTGCTCTCCACGCATCTCTGGCAAGGAGTTGATCTTCTTGACGGCGGTGCGACGGTTGATGAAGGTCTTCCAGCCGTTCCTCGCCTGCAGGTAGATGTTGAAGTAGGCGTGAAGGCACATCATGCACGCCCGAATTTTGCTGCCGGACTCAAACATCATGGTGTAGGCGCCGTTTCCAAACATGATGACACCAAACAAGAACTCGATAATGTTCCCTGTGGAGCGGACGTAGTAGACGTAGTCGTCCAACTTCTCCCACAGGACATTGGACAGACCGTCCACCATAAAGAGACCATAGACGGTGAGTGAAACCAGCACCTGCACAAAGAAAGAGCAGCGTTATTTCCTCCAACAGAGCACAGCGTCAGGGCCGTTCTCTGGACCAGACTGACCCACCTTCAGACAAAGCTCCACGCAAAAGGCGGTAACGGCGAAGAGCCAGGTGTTGAGGGCGTAGTGGTGCCACAGGGCGTAGCTGAGTGCCACGGGCAACACAAAGAGAACCGTGGACACCAGCAGGACAGGGAAGTGACGGCGGAAGGATGAGACGTGTGAAGCGCTGAGGGACATGAGAACCGGATCAGTCATGCCGTGAATGAAGTGCAGAATGGCTGTCAGCAGGAGGCACATGTTTCGACTCAGACGCACCTGGGAAACCAGAGAAAAGGGAAGTCAAAATGAACCCAATAAAAGAAAAAGTTTCTTTCGTCCGTCCTGGTCTCTCAACGCAATTGACAAAATTCTTTCAACTATGAGAATGGGAAAAGGGGAACCCGCCTGCCCTGACGGAACGTTCCCTGGCGGCTACACGTTGGACTCCTGGGGGAGATGGAGGATCGTGTGACTGTCTGCGCATTCCGTGGAGGATGTCGAAGACGTATAGACTCAAGGGCAGACAGAAAAATTCCAGAGTCGCCCTGTCCCAAAACAATCTACTATCTTTATTGGCTCCCAGACATAAGTGGCCTTCAAGGACACTCACTCTCCACTCTCCTGGATGTTTCTGCAGACTCCCCTCCCTTTCTGGAACAATACCCTACCCTAAACTCAACGCCTTCTTTGGCCCTTTACCCCCCTCCCTGGTCATGGTCATGAAGGTCGAGGGCAGCGGAGTCTGTATCAGCCCTCCCATCCTTGGTTGTGCTGTGACCTCCCTCCCCCACATCCCTCCCACACTAGGGCTGGGTATTGATTCAAATTTTCTAAATCGATTCGATTCGATTCACAAGGGTTCGATTCGATTCACAAGGGTTCGATTCGATTCACAAGGGTTCGATTCAATTCAATTCTCGATTCGGTTTTCGATTCAGTTTTTGTCATATCAATTATAGTTCGGTACCAATGTTATTCTCAAAGAATCAAAGCTTAAATTGAAACTTAATCCATTTGCTAATAAAAAAAATTATTTTTTTTTTACATTTATTTCCATCACAAATTTACTTAAGTCATATTAATCCATCATGCATTTTTATTTAACATGACTTGATCCAAAATTACAAGGCAGACTAGTTTTAGATTTTAGTGCCATGTTGTTTTTACATTTGTTTTACGTGCGCCGTTCAGTGGCTGCACCTGTCCTCCCCTGTCCTGTCCTGTCCTCCCCTGTCATTATTTCTACTGTTGTGTCATTCTGTGTTCTTTGGTACGGGTTGTAACCGAACAAATTTCGTTACTGTGAAGTAAGGACAATAAAGCCCTCCCTTCTTTCCTTCCTTCCTTAAGGTACCCACCAGGCGCTCCTCTGGGTCCAGACTGCTGAGGCCCGTTTGCAAAGCCAGGATAAAGAAAAGAACCGGAGCCACAAAGCCGAGGCGCTTGTCCTCTTCCTCCGTCGACCCTGAGGAAACACATTCACACAGTGTTCAACGCTGCCTCGTGTGGCTAGTCTACAACCTGCAGGTTAACATGGGGTCCGGATGACGGAGGTCATCTACGGCCCCAACAGCTACAGACATAGACGGGTCGGTACCGATAAAGGCCAGGATGCTGAGTCCGAGGTAGTGGGCCAGGGAGGAGATGACGGCACTCATGCCCAGCACGGTGAGGGTCGAGTCACAGCCGGAGATGATGAGGTTACTGGTCAGATCCCAGACCACGTCCCAGCTCAACAGGGAACCCTGGACAGGAGACAGTCCCAGAAAACAGTTTTGATTCCACTGCGAACACCACGGTTGCTCTGACCTGGAGATTGAGCCCTCTTACCTGATAGGTGGAGTCGCTCTCCCGCTTCACCGCCCTCACTACGTAGACCAGGATTAAGGCCTGTGCAGTGACCCGGGTCAGCCAGAAGACCCGCAGCACATCAGGGAAGCGGATCCTCCTCCAGGTGTCCTCCAGCAGCAGCTGCGGGCCGTAGATGCGGTACATGTGGCGCAGCAGCAGGTAGACGTACCGGCAGGAGTAGTAGAACCAGCGCATCCTGGCCGCCAGGCACGCCGCTGTGTTCAGGGCCAGGGCCAGGCCCGAGCACAACGCCACCTGCTGACGGACATCCGCAGGAAGCTCCACCAGCAGTCCCCACAGAGGGATCATGATGTCCAGGACCACCAGAGCCGCGAAGGCGGATTGCAAATTCAGCAGAAAGACGTAGCCCACGCCCAACGCCAGCTGCATGGCCACCACGCCCATCCACAGAGTGGGGCCGTTCCTGGGCAGCAGCCTGGAGCCCAGGGCGGCGCTGTAGTAGGCGCTATAAAAGTCCAAGTGGGAGGTGGTGTAGTAGTTGACCAGTACCGCCGTTGCGCCCAGCAGAATGGCCAGGAAAAGGGTGTAGAACCTGAACAGAGCCTTCTGGGAGAGTAGCAAAACTGCACCAGAGAGCAGGACCCCTGAGGAGGGAACCAAAACAACAGGTCAAAGGTAAAGGGGTGGATAGACCTGATGTGACCAACACATCCTGTCCAGCACAGTGAACTGAATGTCTGTATTATTAAGTAAGAGAAGAGAGACTGGTCCGAGTTCTGATTGGTCTACAGCAGCAGTTTTCAACCTATTTTGAGCAGCAACACTTTTTTTTTTTTACATTGACAAACTCCTGGGGCACAACCCCAACCAAAACAACATTTGTCACACAGTGCATACAACACACATAGTTAATAATATCGTTTATAATTTAGTGTGAAACCTGGGCCTGTTTCAATGAACACAAAGTGGAGACAAAAAGACTCACGATCTCTGTGTTTTTATCACAAAGAGACTGAAACTGAGAGATCAGTTCACCTTTAAACAACTATTTTGGATTGTTTATTAGAGGACATTAGATCATTTCCCACGGCACAACCAACAACCTCTCACACTGGTCTGGAGGCCCTGATGTTAGAGGTGGAGGGCAGGGGTAAAGGTACATGTGGAGGTAGAGGTGGTGGTTGAGAGGGAGATAAAGGTGGGAGCAAAGGAGGAGGCAGATGGAGCGATAGAGGTGAAAGCACAGGTGGAGGTGGAAGCAAAGGTGGAAGCAGAGGTCAAAGTAGAGGTGGAGACAAAACTGGAGTCAGGTACAGCAGTAGAGGTAGAGTTGGAAGCAGAGGTGAAAGTGGAGGACAGAGGTAAAGTTGGAGAGGGGTGGAAAAAAGGGGTGGAGGAAGAGGTACAGAGAGGCAGAGGTGAAGGTTCAGGTAGAGTTAAAGATGGTGGTAAAGGTCGGTACAGGTGGAGGTGGAGGCAGAGGCGGTGGTAGAGGTGGAAGCAAAGGTGGAGGCAGATGCAGTGGTAGATATTGGAGGTAGAAGTGAAACCAGAGGTGGAGGTGGAAGCAAAGGTTCAAAGTAGAGGTGGAGACAGAAGTGGAGGCAGGTGCCGTGGTAGAGGTAGAGTTGGAAGCAGAGGTGAAGGTGGAGGCAGATGCAATGGTAGATGTTGGAGGTAGAGGTGAAAGCAAAGGTGGAGGCAGATGTCAAAGTAGAGGTGGAGACAGAAGTGGAGGCAGGCATAGAGGTAGAGTTGGAGGCATAGGTGAAGGTGGAGGGCAAAGGTAGAGTTGGAAAGAGTGGAAAAAAGGGGTGGAGGAAGAGGTAGAGAGAGGCGGAGGTGAAGGTTCAGGTGGAGTTAAAGATGGTGGCAAAGGTGGAGGAAGTGATAGATATACTGAAGGTACAGGTGGAGGCAGAGGTGGAAGCAAAGGTGGAGGCAGATGCAGTGGTAGATGTTGGAGGTAGAGGTGAAACCATAGGTGGAGGCTGAGGTCAAAGTAGAGGTGGAGACAGAAGTGGAGGCAGGTGCAGCGGTAGAGGTAGAGTTGGAAGCAGAGGTGTTTTTCATTATGGGACCGTGGGGGAAGAAAAGTCTGCTCCGAGTTCCTCGCCGGATTCGAACCACCGTCACCTCTCCCTGGAACCAGCCCTCCACGTGACCGACGACCGTCACTCATGTAGAAACTGTCGGGTGAAACTGTGACGGCGGTAGCGGCTGTAATAAGTTCCGAACCCCCCGTCATTCCTTCGGCTGAATGCAGCTAACAGCTGTTAGCATGGACCCAGATGGCCTCTCACCTGACACTCTGAGCAGCAGCTTCAGAACCGTCCCGGTCCATCCGGTACCGGGCTCTAAGTAAGAGTTGAAAATGGCGTCGATGATAAAGATACAAGGAACTCTGAGCGCCACATCCAGCACCGCCGCGGCCTGCAGGCCCAGCCGGCCCTGAGTGGACGCCATGCCACTTCCTTCAGTCCTTCAGGCGGCCACCGGCCCGAAGAGCCACCGCGGTCCGCCCCGCACCGGTGGTTAACAGTATACGGCGGTTTCCCGGTCTGGCCGTGACGGAGGCTCAGCTGATCCGGGAGTCAGCCGCCATGACCGCCGAGCGGCGCTACACCTCCTGTTGCTCCTTCTCTCTGCTCCTCTTCGCCTGCTCGGCTCCCGGTGCTCCAGCGGAAGCAGCGGTTCCGGTTCCGGTTCCTCAGGTACATCAACCGGACATTCTCTGACTCTGTCGGCAGAAGTTACAGCCGGTTCTGACAGCGGTTCCGACGTAGTATGACGTCACGGTGAGCGTCGCGTAGAGGGCGTGGCCGCTTACAGGTTTGACAGCGTCAAAACGTGTGCGCGTCTTCTACAGTGTTTACAGTAAGTCGACTCTCGACAGCGTAAGTCACTTTTCCGGGAGCAGCTTTTGTTGCGCGTCTCGTCTGCGGTTTACGGTAGAAACCAGGGCTCCACGCTGAGGTCTGCTGCTCAAGCTTTACTCTCCCTGCTGAGAACCTCCTCCTCCTGTCTTCCTTCAGCCATGACCCAGCTCCGGTTCATCGGTGAGACAGTCTTCGGTGTTTCTGCTCATGTTATCTCATAGTGTACAGTCAGTCAGAGTCCAGCGTCTTCTCTTGTGCTTCTCTGCCGCAGACATCGGCGTCAATCTGACCGACCCCATGTTCAGAGGAGTCTACCGGGGCAAGCTGAAACACCACGGTCGGAAAAACACGTGGTCATTGAACGCATCATAGGTTATTTCTCTGGTTGCGAATCTGAGGCGTCTGTGTTTCTCCTCTCAGATGACTTCGACCAGGTCGTCGATCGAGCTCTGGGGGCCGGGGTGCAGAAGGTCAGGGTTAATCCGGGGCCGTCGTCATGGTAACAGCGGTTCGTTCTCAAGGACTGACAACATCTTTCTGTGAAGTTCCTGATTACAGGTGGGAGTCTGGGCGACAGCAAGGAGGCTCTCGAGTTGGCTCGGACCAGAGGTGAGTTTGTTGCAGCACACAGCGCCCCCTGTTGGTTTAAACACGAGCTCATCTTCTTCTCTTCAACCTCCAACTCTTCCTGCTCCAGATGAGTTCTACAGCACCGTGGGCTGTCACCCTACCCGCTGTGCGGAGTTCCAGCAGCTGGAGGAGGGAGAGTACCTGAGGGGCCTGAGGGAGGTGGTGGCCGAGGGCAAAGGGAAGGTGGTGGCCATCGGCGAGTGTGGACTAGGTCAGTGCAACCAGGCGTGTGTGTGATGCAGAGGGTTCTCCACTGTGTGGATCAGATTAGAGAACGCTCACCGTGAGGAGAACAGAACAGACCCCATGCCACTTTGATCAGAAGTAACACTTCTGCCCCCTGCTGACCAACTCTGGGTTGTCCTCTGTCCTTCTGCTGTTGACAGATTTCGACAGGTTGGAGTTCTGTCCGAAGGAAACTCAGATGAGGTGAGGAGGAGCAGGAGTTGCTCATACTGTCTGCTCTATGCAACCTCCTCCTGGCTGACTCCTCTTCCTCCTCCCCATCCTCCTCCTGCAGGTTCTTTGAGGAGCAGTTTGACCTGGCCGAGGAGACGCAGCTGCCCATGTTCCTGCACTGCAGGAGTGCTCATCAGGAATTCCTGGGTGAGGAACCCTCTGGTGGCGGCTGGTGAGCTGCTCTCCTTCGTTCACCTGCTTCACTCTTCCTCTCTACTTCTTCTCCTCAGAAATCATGAGGAGGAATCGACATCGTTGTTCTGGAGGAGTGGTGAGGAGAAACTGTGTCTACATGCTGAGGGTCATGTGACCCAGGTCAGAAGGGAAACTTGTCTAAATTCTCGCTGCAGGTGCATTCATTTGACGGTACAGCAGAGGACGCGGCTGCCCTGGTGGACCTGGACCTTTACATTGGGATAAATGGATGGTGAGGAAACGGACGAGATGATTGGTTGATGGTGGGACTGAGGGGAGGACAATAGTGACAGCGCAGTCCTTGTCGTTCCAGCTCTCTGAAAACTGAGGCCAACTTGGAGATCATGAAGTCGGTTCCCACAGACAGGCTGATGCTGGAGACCGGTGGGTGGACCAGGACCAGGTCACACTCGAGTCACTTCAGTCTTCTTCTCACATTTTCTCACACATCTGTGTCCACAGACGCCCCCTGGTGTGGAGTGAAAAACACACACGCTGGCTCCAAATATGTCAGAACAACTTTTCCCACCAAGAAGAAGTGGGAGGCGGGACATTGTCTGAAGGACCGTAACGAGCCGTGTCACATCCTGTTAGTGTTATATGACCAAATGGAACAGGCAGCAGGTGGTCAGACACAGAGTGATGACCTGTGTGTGTGTGTGTCTGTGTGTGTAGGCAGGTGTTGGAGGTGATGGCAGCAGTCAGGGAGGAGGACCCAGTGGAGCTGTGCCACAGCATCTTCTCCAACACCCTCAGAGTCTTCTTCAGCCGCTCGCCAACTCACATATAACTTGTTGAAAGATAGTAACATAAAAAAGTCAAGAAACTAGATGCTTTTTTTTTGTCACAGGACGTTGCAGTGAGTGACATAAACAAAACCTGGTGAAATAAAAATCAAATTCAAAAAACATATAAACAATATACATTTGTAAATAAAATAAAAAAAAGAAACAGAAGCATTAAGAGAGTTTATATACACATGTGTTTATATATATATATACATATATATATATAAAGATATATAAAAATATGCAGATACATGTGCATGGGTGTTAATAAAACAGTTGTGTATATAAACAGCTGATGTTGATGTTGATGACGTAAACCGGATCGACCTCGGATCCAGGTTTTACGACAGTGTCGGAGACCGCGATGTCCCAGAATCCTCTGCGGCAAAGGAAGAACGCGAAGAAGAGGTGGGAGGGCAGCGAAGTAAACGGTCATGGCGTCTGCCTTCCTCAGCCATCAGCAGAAGGTTCTGCGTCTCTACAAGAAGTCCCTGAGACACCTGGAGTCGTGGTGCGTCTTCAGGTACGACATTCCCGCCGACGAAGGCACGAACCGACCTGGAGTGCGCGCTCAGACCCAGGCTAGCAGCTCGGCTAGCAGCTCAGCAGGTCATTCACTCTCTCACAAAGTCATGGAGGTGGTCTTTGGTTTGGACTCTTCTTAACCCGAAACCCGTCCTCGAGACCAGTCCCCCTGTTTCAGACCGCCGTTTAATGCCATTAAAACTATACACTCGCTCATTAAAATGCTTGTCGTTGACGAGGACGTCAAGCCCAGCGTGCTGACGTCAGAGTCCACCGACCACACAGGGATAAACTTTTCAACAAATCTGTTCCGTGTCCGATCACTTCTGCTCGTCAGCGGGCAGGTTCTGACGTCATGTCGCCGTTATTGTTGTGTAAAGAAGTCAAAGTGATCTGTAGTAATGTCCAGATTAGGCTTTCAACTCTTTTCGACCATTGTGACGACTATGGTTCATTACTCGACGCTTCATCCATTAAGAACGTGAGGGTCATCTGCTGGCTAATTGGTTGTACTACAGCCATGCAGGTGTACCAGCTCTATTAGTGCACTTTTGCTTTAATTATTGTTGCCATCGTTGGAAAAAAATGACTGCGCATTTTAGTAATTGCCATCGTTGGAAAAAAATTACTGCGCATTTTAGTGCATCCTTGGTACGAATGTTGGCTACAGAGCACACAAATTTACCCCTGTGGGGGGATGAGTACCGTATCGATTTATGTCTGAATAAAGTGGATGCAAACTTAGTTTCATATGTTTCTTTATCCTTCCTATAAATCAATGGTTAAAACATGGAGGCAGAAATTCGCCCCTGAGGTTAGCACCAAATAAATGAATAATAACTTAGTAAAAGCAACTGAATAACAGATAAAAAATAGTTCCTAAAAAATAACTTTGTTTGGCCCCATATCAAAATACTTCCAGAAAGATCTCTTCATGTTTGGCTCCATTGCAGATCAATAAAAACACTGATGAAATCAATCCGATCATTATTGACCAGTCAGACAGCGCAATGTGCTGTTCCATCCGTTTTAAACACAACTGCTTCAGGCCGAATGATAGAGTAGAGTCATATGATTTGAGGCAAACTACGGAGTAGTGCTTCGAAAAAAAATCACTATAGAGCAGTGGGTTTGAAGCACAACTTCGAAGCAAATCTGCACCACATGCACCGTCTCCTACTGCTCTGTCTGCTCCGTCACAGGGACAAGTATCGCTTCTACGCCTGCCTGCTGCGCGCACGCTTTGATGAGAACAAGAACGAGAAGGACATGGTGAAGTCGACCATGATGCTGAAGGCCGGAGAGGAAGAGTTCTGGGCCAACCAGCATCCTCAGCCCTACATCTTCCCTGACTCTCCTGGAGGAACCTCCTATGAGAGATATGATTGCTACAAGGTGAGGAGGCCGAACACGTTTGATTCCAAAAGTCTCTGAAATGGGTTAAACATTTTAACAGCAAATGTCAGGTTTAACTGTGTCACACCCAGACCAAGGGGCTAAACTGTGAATTATCCTTCAGTTACCAGAGTGGGTTCTGGACTATTGGCACCCCTCAGAGAAGGCCCAGTACCCAGACTACTTTGCAAAGAGAGAGCAGTGGAAGAAACTGAGGATGCAGAGCTGGAGTCGCGAGGTGAGACGCGTCACAGAAACAGTGAATATATTTGGTGCAGAACTCTGCTCTCTGTGTCTGGAGGTTTTTTTTGCTTGTGTAATCTTCTTCTTCTTTACCTGTTTTCTTTTTTTTTTTTTTTTACCCAGGTGGCTCAGTTGGAGGAAGAGACCCCAGCGGGGGGCCCCATGACTGAGGCCCTTCCTCCAGCTCGTAAGGAGGGCGATCTCCCCCCTATGTGGTGGCAGTATGTCACCCGCCCCAAACAGTGTCCTTAAGAACACAGCCACACCCCCGCTGTGATGTCATCAGGAGTCACTCTGTATGTTTGTGTGTGGTGTGACTCTGACAGAACCTGTTATAAAATGAACGTAAAATATTTAATAAATATGGAACAGCTGTCTGATAACCTTCATCATCATCTCCCAAAGTGATTTGTTCAACCAACACCTGATGTTTGACCTGGATCTGTTCATGTTCATGTGGTCTGAACTGACTCACAGCCTTCCATGGGCAGAGTCAGTGGTTCTAGTCCTGACCATAGTTCATTTGATCTCCTCGTCCTCGTCCTTTGTGGACATTTCTCACTTTTTCATTCTTACTTTTGTCTTCAATCGGTTCAACATGGAATGAAGACATTGCAGTTACTTGAATCTTACACTGTTTGATCTTTTATCTGATACCAACAATCTCAGAGCGTGGTTTTTCCTCCAGCAGGTGTCACTGCAGCTGTCTGACGTCTTTCTGGTTATTGTTAGCCATTATGAGATGGAAAAACAATCTTGTTCCTTAGTCATAGCAGCGTCATCGTTTGGCCCAATCTCGGGTTCCTGCTGAGATCCGTGAAGGTTCTACTGATTCAGAACAAAAGTGGCAGAGAAACTGGAGGAGCTGTGAAATCGTCTGGTCCTCACGCTGACCTTTGGGGATCAACACAGTGGAGTCGGAACATTGTTCGTTAACATCCATTAAACCAGTGTGGAGAGGAAAAAAAAAAACAATTATTGTGAGTTGAGACTGGACCCAGGTCAGGGGCCGAACCCAGGTCAGGGGCCAGACCCAGTTCAGCCTGGGTGGCAGGCTTGGAGAGGTGAGACAGGTTGCTGACCCAGGTTCTGGGTGAGGTGAATGATTCTGGTCATTATTTGCTGCTGGGATTAAAAAAAAATCAAACCAGCACACTGGTGTATCAGTGGTTAAGACAGCAGACTTGGTTCTGGAGGGTTCCGGGTCCAGTCCACCAGCTGCATTGGATGTGGGGTTCTCTGAAGAGGTCACAATGGGTTGTAGTGAGCTGGGTCACAACAGCACCAGCCCAGTCTTCTTCTGTTATTGGGCTGGTGAAGCTGGACTGAAGGCAGTGAGGATGATGACGAGGATGAAGATTATTTCCAGATTCTGTCTTTGTCATCTTCAGCCGCGTGACGCGTGCGTTTGCGCGCGTGTGTGTGTGTGTGTGCGCGCGCGCCCGTCACTCAGTATATAACCCTGACCTCCAGTCGGTCCAACAGGCAGAGGGAAACAACCGACGACCAAACAGCAGACGCTGAAAGTGAACAACAGCGACACACACAGGTGAGCTCGTGTTCATTTCTTCCTTCAGCAGGGCTTCACGCTCCCTGGAGGCCTTTGAAGGAAATACAAGTTGAGTTTTTGTACCAGGTGTTAACTCTACTCTTCCTGTGATTGGACAGCAGGAGAATGAGTCCCGTTTGGTTATTGGTGGCAGTAACACTTTTGGGTGTGGCCAGAGGAATTCCCACTCATAAGTGCTGGAGTCATTCAATCTGTGAAGGAATCAACGATGAGGACAGCATGATGGTAACACACACACACACACACACACACACACACACACACTTGGTCTGAACTAAAATCACTGTTTTTCTCCACGGACCTTGGTCTGTGGGGGCCCAGTGAGACTTGACTGCTGGACTCCTGCTATTCTCACCTCCCCCGTCCAGTATTGCTTCTCCTCTCCTCTTCTCCCTCTCTTCTCTCTCTCACCTCGATCCAAGATCCCAGTATCTTATTTCCTTCATCATATTTTTAACATGTGTTGCAATGACAACAAACCTTCCTTGAATCCTTGAATTCCTCTTTCTCTTCTCCATCTTCCTCAGGACTGTGTTCGTCTGTGTAACTTGGTCCTTGCCGCTGAAGACCCAACACACACACACACACACACACACACACACACACACTTGGTCTGAACTAAAATCACTGTTTTTCTCCACGGACCTTGGTCTGTGGGGGGCCAGTGAGACTTGACTGCTGGACTCCTGCTATTCTCACCTCCCCCGTCCAGTATTGCTTCTCATCTCCTCTTCTCCCTCTCTTCTCTCTCTCACCTCGATCCAAGATCCCAGTATCTTATTTCCTTCATCATATTTTTAACATGTGTTGCAATGACAACAAACCTTCCTTGAATCCTTGAATTCCTCTTTCTCTTCTCCATCTTCCTCAGGACTGTGTTCGTCTGTGTAACTTGGTCCTTGCCGCTGAAGACCCAGACGTCCTAGAAGACAATAGCGTCCAAACTCCTTCTCCTCTGTCTTCACTCCCTCTGTCTCCTCTCTCCTCCTCCTTTACCTCAACCTCTCCTAAGACCAAACGCTCCTACTCTATGGAGCACTTCCGCTGGGGGAAGCCTGTGGGGAAAAAGCGTTACTCTGTCAATGTTGAAAACTTGGTGGATAAAGAAATCGCAGAGGTTTCCCCTGAAGAGCTGCAGCCGCGAGACCTGGACCAGAGGGTGGCGTCCTTGTCCGGCGGCGTGCAGCAGAAAAAAGCTGGGACTTACAAGATGACTCACTTCCGCTGGAGTGTTCCCCCAAATGAACGCAGCTAACGCCCCGCCATGGAGGAGGCAGGAGGAGGAGAAACAAGAGAGAGATGTTTGACTTTTGTTTCTTTGACTGCACTGTAAGATATTTCACAATAAAAGCATGTTTGTCACAGGCTCTTACTGTGAAGACTGACATGATGGTGGCGCTACAGTGGTGGTTTGTTCTGCTCAGACTCTTATTGGCTGTGCAACCAGATGGCGCTGTTTAGCACCTGGACACTGGTTTCTGGTCTGGGACCCTCAGGTCATTGAGGTCACTGAAACCTCCAGCTCCTCTGGTTGTCAGGGAGGTTCCACTAGAGGTCGCTGTTGTTACTGCTGTGGCCCAAAGAACACTCCTGGCTCGGGTACAGGGTGCTGTCCAGACATAGCTTTTTCTTGAAAACCAGAGGGGGGCAGCAGAGTGAGGGTGGGACTGACTCTGTGTGTGTCAGTGGTGAGCTGGAGCGTGATTGGAGGACCGTTAATGACCAGTCGTCAGCCTGTACGCTGACAACTTCCTGTTTGATGGTAAAAACATGAAAACATGAAACACAATTAAAATAAAGTTAAGAACCAGGAATAGATTCACAGCAGTGACGTGGACCAGGTGGAGCTGCAGGTTTCCTTGGATGAAGAATGTCCATGTAGACAATATTACGTTTGTTAATGTCAAGACCTAATCTCCCCAGAATAGTCCAAAAAACCTTCAACTTCCAAGGTTAGGGTTTCATTTATACCCAGAGACGCATTGATTATTGTCAGTGAATGGTTAGTCCTGGTTAAACGTCTGTCCCCAGATCTGGACGTGGAGGATGATTACATTTAACAGTCCGACCCTCACACACTTAACGGGGGCCCCTGTGGAACAGCAGTGCCCCCTACCTGTCAGTTAAAGTGCTGATGTTAGGGCTTTTATTTTGAAATGTGGAGATATGTGAATCTGCGTGGGCTGGGAGGAGGGTGTCCAGAGGGCGGGGCTGGAGGCTGGAAATATGGAATGTTCCTCCAGAGTTGGTGGACCGACAGTGGCTCTTCGTCCTCCTCCACCATGACGTCCAGCACCGACTTCTACTCTCAGCTAATGGAGGAAGATGAGGTCAGGAGGACCAGCAACGTTGACAAGAGCAGCAGCGGCGGTAAGTCACCTCTTCTTCTTCTTCTTCCTCTTGCTCTCTGCCCTTTGGCGTCAGCTGACAGACAGGACCTGTTTGGACCTGTGAGGACCAGGTTTTCTCTTCTCACCCCAGATTCTTCATGGAGAGAACAGGAATTCATGGGTCACATGACTCTCTGATGTCTTAAGAGTGGCAACTGGATGGTCGATCGTCTGTTGAGTGGGTGTAGTTCCACTGTGCTGCCCCTAGGGGCAGTGTGAATCTCAGTGCTTTAGCCAAACTCCTCATAGACTGATTCACGATAGGGTCTTCTGCTCCTTCAGAACCTCAGGTTCTTGTTTTTTTTCTTCAATCAGTTCTGACCTTCACCTCTGGGGGCGGCTGGAACCTCAAGGGCCGCAGACCTGGTGTTTATCCTCTGGCCACCATCTGTCTGGGGGCGCTGTGTGTCATCCTGCTGTTGAGCCTGATAACTGTGGCTGCACAGAGTGAGTATGATGATACACATGATGGACGATAAATATGATGTTAATTCCGCTTCACTATAGAAAGGGACAGACCTGAAGGGGGCACCGAAGTCGGTCTGGAGAGACAGAGGCAGGAGGCAAATGTGTCGGTACTGATGGACACCATCAAGGCTCTGCAGCAGGAGAAGCAGCAGCTGCAAAGAGACAAGGAGCAGCTGCTGATCAAGCTCAACACCAAGACGCCAACTAGAGGTAAAAGGATGACAGTGCACCCCCCCTACAGACGACCAGGTGGCCAGAGTACAGTCAATCACCTTCCGATCAATGCGTGTGCTACTTCCCAGCTCCTGAAATTACGACAGCGCACCCTGTGGTCTGCCCCACTGATTGGCACCTCTTCAACAGAAGCTGTTACTTGATCCCCAGCCAATCCAAGAGCTGGAGCAGGGCTCAGACCTTCTGTCAGGGCCAAGGAGGACACCTGGCCATCATCCACACAGCAGAGGAGCAGGTGAGTCGCTCACTCAACCCATCGATTGAACCATCAATCAATCAGAAGATCATCAATCTTCTCCTCTCAGACGTTCCTCTGGAATCTTCTGCCCAGAGGTCACTGGAACGCCTACTGGTTCGGAATCACTGACGGCGAGACGGAGGACGTGTGGAAGTGGGTGGATGGAACCAGCGTGGTGGGGGGGTGAGTGGAGGAGCATGGTGGGGCGGGAGGTGAACACTGGTCCGTTTGCTAATTGGAATGAAGAAGCCAAAGTCAGCTAAAAAAGTTGAGAAGCCAGTGAAAACAGGAAGTGTCCAGGATTGAACAACTTGTTTTCACACATTTTTGCAGACGTCGTCTATAAACACAAGAAAAAACTAAAGTTTGACTCCGTATGACACTTGAGAAACTGTTTGTCACCTCTTTTCCTTCCTCATTTTTTTTCCCTTCTGTCTTCTGTGTCTTCACATTCTTTAAGGTTCTGGGAGGAGGGTGAGCCCAACAATCACATCAATGAAGATTGTGGATACATCGTCAAAACTCAGGTTTTGACTCGAGTGCCCGTTCGTAGCTGGTACGACGCCCCTTGTAGCATGCAGTTGCCATTCATCTGTGAAAAGGGGCCAAGCACCAGTACCAGTACCGGGGGCCAAGGGTCACTGTGAGGCGCTCACATCTCGGATCATCTGGGGAAACCACAATAGTTAGTCAAGAGAAGAACCAATAATCTTTTCAGAGACTTAAGGGAAGTTGAAAATGAATCATTTTCTTCATGAAAGTGTCAGTTGTTTTCAGCCTTGTTTTCTTACATACGTTGTGATTTTACATGCAATGTTTTTCGGTGAAGAATATAACGTCTTCCTCACTGTGGTCATGTGATCTACCATGATAATATTGGAAAAAAATGTAAAATAAAAGCTTTAAATTGCCCTGAAAAGAACTTGAGGAGCGGTTCCTTGCATTGTGCAGCAGGGGGTGCTGTTGTCAGAGAACGCACCACCAGCAGGACTTCAGTTGATGAACTTTAGGTGGGGAGCAGGGGTGGGCGTCCAACTGATTATGATTTGTGACTGATTGAGAGACAGAACAGCGTCCATTCAGCGTCAAGAGATAAAAAAAATCTAGAAACAAGAACCGACCATGAATCACTGATCTGAACAAAGTTCACCACCTGTTGCACCATCAGCCTTGAATGAGAGAAATGACCATCATTTGAGGAAACCAAGACCTGGACACTGTCACCGTGGTAACGACCACGTCACCTCTGCATCTCTGACAGGTTTCATAGCAAAACTGGTTTCATGGAAGTTTCGTCGTCCTTTGCTGTCGCTGTTCATTAGCCTGGATTACAGAGAACAGATTAGACACAACCAGCAGGGGGAAGAAAGTCTCTGTGACCTGAACACCGTTCAGCCAATGAGAAGACATTGTGAAATAAAGTTCACAGAGAAGAGACAAGTGAAAGTCAGTAGATCAACAGCTGTTTTTCTTCATGAACTTTATGGGTTGAGAACTTGTGACATCTGCTGCTGGGTGACCACGTCCCTGCAGTGTTCATGACTCCTGCTCTGTGTGTGACGCAGGTTCATTCTGACCTGCTTTAAGACCCTAACGAGATCGGTCGTCCCCGGATATCTCATTAGGGCCCGATTAACTGGGCTCAGCTCATTAGCTCCTAGTGACAGTCTCCGTCCACAGAACCGGGACCAGCACCAGAAACCTGAATCTAGAACCTCATCCCTGGTTGAATCGACTGAAGAAGAAAAAAGGAGGAACTTTTGTTTAAAACACTCCTACGTTCATTCCCCTGATCTGCTCTGACCACCAGGGGGCGATGGGTGCAATGCCACTGAGTTTCACTGATTAGAACTGTGGTTGACTGTTGGACTCTAACCCTGTCTCTTATACACATCTCATNNTATGATCATAAACTCTTAGGAAAAAAAGTTGACAATTGTTAGAATTTGGTTAAGGCTGTCTCTTATACACATCTGGGGAAGAAAGTCTCTGTGACCTGAACACCGTTCAGCCAATGAGAAGACATTGTGAAATAAAGTTCACAGAGAAGTGACAAGTGAAAGTCAGTAGATCAACAGCTGTTTTTCTTCATGAACTTTATGGGTTGAGAACTTGTGACATCTGCTGCTGGGTGACCACGTCGCTACAGTGTTCATGACTCCTGCTCTGTGTGTGACGCAGGTTCATTCTGACCTGCTTTAAGACCCTAACGAGATCGGTCGTCCCCGGATATCTCATTAGGGCCCGATTAACTGGGCTCAGCTCATTAGCTCCTAGTGACAGTCTCCGTCCACAGAACCGGGACCAGCACCAGAAACCTGAATCTAGAACCTCATCCCTGGTTGAATCGACTGAAGAAGAAAAAAGGAGGAACTTTTGTTTAAAACACTCCTACGTTCATTCCCCTGATCTGCTCTGACCACCAGGGGGCGATGGGTGCAATGCCACTGAGTTTCACTGATTAGAACTGTGGTTGACTGTTGGACTCTAACCTTTTCCACCTCCTCCTGCCTCTGCCTTTCTCCTTGTTCCTCCATTTCTCCTGCTCTTGTCTTTTGACCTCATAACCTGCTTTTCTCCCACCAATCCGTTTACCTGTGCCTCCCCCTGCTCCCCCTCCCTCTGTCTCTCCTCTCTCTATTTCCATCTCTGATCTTTATCCTTGCTCCTGATCTCCTTCATCTGCTACAATCCTCTTCTGCTCTGGCCTGAGGAAGGAAGGAAACGCTCGCAGAGAAGGAGCCCGAACACAGGACACAGGAGAACCTTGAAGCCCAGAGGGGTCTAGGAAGGAGCAGCGGGAGCAGAGAAGAACAGGAGCAGGTGAGTCCGCTCCTCACAGTTCTCCTGCAGGATCTGCCTCTCTTTACTGCTAACTCCTCAACAAAACAGGTAAGGAGAAGAGAGAAGAAAGGCTCAAGGACTACTGAGGACCAGGGAGGACCACGGAGCACTGGGAAGGAGCAGGGAGGAGATGGGCTGGAGGACCACTGAGGACCAGGGAGCACTGGGAAGGAGCAGGGAGGAGATGGGCTGGAGGACCACTGAGGACCAGGCAGCACTCGGAAGGAGCATAGAGAGGAGAGGAGAGGCTCGAGAACTTCTGAGGAGCAGGGAGGAGAGAGGCTGGAGAAGCAAGGAAGAGCACAGAGGAGAAAGGCTAGAGGACCGGGGAGCACTGGGGAGGAGCAGGGAGGAGATAGGCTGGATTCCCAGGGAGCACCTGGGAGGAGCAGGGAGGTGATAGACTGGAGGATCCTTGAAGACCAGGGAGCACTGGGGAGAAGCAGCAAAATGAGGGACTCGAGGACTTCGGAGGAGCAGGAAAGAGAAAGGCTGGAGGACTGGGGAGGAGCAGGGAGGAGCAGGTAGGAGCATGGAGTTTCAGGAGCTGTATTCTCTGATGTCACCAGTGTATTTTGAAAGGAAGAGGAAACTGTCGAACTGCTTCAGACTTTTACTTTCAAAGTATTGGGGACAAAGAGAAACTGGACATCGGGCTGCAGTTCAGGTGTTGACCAACAGAATATGAGCAGCGAGACTTGTGGGTGGAGCCTGTCTCTGTTCCTGACGAGGAGGAGTGGAGAAGGAGGAGTTACTCACTAATCGGATAACAGCAGATTTCTGCTCCTAATCTTCTCCAGATTCTTCTGCCAGGATTTAAAGACCTGCGGCCACTGCACCGCCGCCCCGCCTTTCTGCCGTCCCCCAGCCCTCCTCCTGCTCCTCCTGCTCCTCCTGCTCCTCCTGCTGCTCCATCAGCATTCCTGACTCCTTCATCTTTTAACCTTTTTGATTCAAAATGATAAAGCCAACGGACGGCGCTGTAGACACCTCCGTAGTGGGGACGTTTGACACCTGCCAGAATGAATAAGAACTCAAGAATGAATGAGTTTCTCCTCCTGCTTTCTCCTGCTGTAACTCCTCGGGATTAAATTAGTCAGGATTGAGTCTAATCTCGTCTTTTCTGGAGTCGGATCCACTCTGTACCATTAAACCCAATCCAGCCTGGTGTCCCAGCCTCTCAGTTCTCCTCCTCTTCTCTGTCTCTCCAGTTACCACAGTCGTTGCCATGGCAGCTGAGAAAGCTGAGATCGATGCTCTGAAGAAGGAATGTGACGGCCTTCGCACAAAAATTGAGGTGAGAGTCTCCCGGTGCACAGACACGGGTTTGTTTTGTTTTGTGTAAGAGTAAAATGTTTGTTTAGAACATAGGAAATGTCAGGATGAAGAGTAGGAGGAGGAGGAGAAGGAGTCAAAGTTGAGCTCAACACTGCTTCAGTCGGTCAACATTTCATGGCAGTTCCTCTCTCTGTCCTCCAGGCGGCCCGTAAGGCTGTGAATGATGGCAGCATGTCTGACGCTGGGGGCAGTGTGGCCTCCGTGGGGCGTGTCCAGCTGAAACTCAGGAAGACGCTTAAAGGTCACCTGGCCAAGATCTACGCCATGCACTGGTCAGCTGACTCCAGGTCAGTCAACACAGACAGGCTGGACTAGGGCTTACAAAATACACACACACACACACACACAGACACACACAGGTTTTCCCTCTGTGTCCATGTGATCTGTGATTCTGTGATCTGTCTGTCTGTCTGTCTGTCTGTCTGGGTCTCAGACAAATGGTGAGCGCCTCACAGGATGGAAAACTTCTTGTCTGGGACACCTTCTCAGGAAACAAGGTGATAAACACTGCCCTCTTCTGTTTTTTTTTCTACACACCTGTAAAATGCAAAGACAATAACATGTGCAAATCCCTTCCTGTCCAGCTGGTGGCAGTCCCGCTGAAGTCGGCCTGGGTCATGAGTGTAGCCTTTGCCCCCTCTGGGAACCTGGTGGCCAGTGGTGGTCTGGACAACATCTGCACCGTCTACAACATTAAAGCCGCCAGCCCTAAGACCATGAGAGAGCTGGACGCCCACACAGGTGAGCAGCAGCCCACAGACTGGTCCACTGACCACTGTCTGGACGGGGACTGACCTGTGCTGTGTCCTGAACCCAGGTTATCTTTCTTGCTGCCGTTTCCTCAGCGACAGTGAGATCCTGACTGCCTCTGGCGACACCACCTGGTGAGTATGATTCTGTCTACATTGATGTTTTCCAACCTAAATCTAGATCCTCTACGATGACACCACGATGAGTGTACGATGACTGTACGATGACTGTACGGTGATCCTCCTTTCCTCCTCACAGCTGCCTGTGGGACCTGGAGACGGGGAAGCAGAAGGTGATCTTCACCAACCACATTGGGGACTGTATGTCCCTGGCCCTGTCCCCTGACATGTCTACCTTCATCTCCGGGGCCTGTGACTCTCTGGCCAAACTCTGGGACATGAGGGACGGACAATGCAAGCAGACGTTCAGCGGACACACCAGTGACATCAACGCCATCAGCGTAAGTGCAAACATACAGCCCTTAACTAGGGGCAGCAGTGGACCAGCAAGAGCTTAAATCCGTCCGTTGTGCGTTAGGAGAGCGCCCCCCTCAGCCCAATACATAGAACTGCAGTAGTGACTCCGCTCCCGTCTGTTGTGCTCAGTTTTTCCCCTCAGGTAACGTCGTCGTCACGGGTTCCGACGACTGCTCCTGCAAGATGTACGACCTGCGTTCGGACCAGGAGGTGATTGGATACCAGGACACGAGTCTGAATGCCGGCGTCACATCCCTGGCACTGTCCAACTCTGGACGTCTCATATTTGCTGGTTACGACGACTTCAACTGTCACATTTGGGACTCGCTGAAGGGGGAGAAAGTAGGTGAGTGGAGGGAGGGAGGGGCCGTGATGTAGTACGAAGCGGTTTGACCAACATACCTGCCCCCCGGCCCCCAGGTGTTCTCTCTGGCCATGACAACAGGGTGAGCTGCACCGGCGTTCCTGAGGATGGGATGGGCGTCTGCACGGGCTCCTGGGACAGTTTCCTTAAACTGTGGAACTGAGGATCTCCAAGAACGAGGGAGGAGCACCAGGAGGAGCACAGGGAGATGCTGATTCAGCGGAGCTCCTCCTCTCCTCCTCCTCCTGAACCTGGGGGGTTGGGGGATGCGGAAGAGTCTCCACCTTTGAACCCGAGGAGAGGCAGATTTTAACTGTGTGTTGATCCAG
This sequence comes from Paraplagusia blochii, assembly GCA_016785265.1. Lineage (NCBI taxonomy): Eukaryota > Metazoa > Chordata > Actinopteri > Pleuronectiformes > Cynoglossidae > Paraplagusia > Paraplagusia blochii. Next base: position 47,254 of record JAFBJS010008074.1, on the reverse strand, counting down.
TCAGTACCAGAACCAGTTTAGACCAGAGAACACAGGAGTGATCAGAGGGTAGCATTTACTTTGAAGTCTTTGAAGTCCTGTGATCATTTGAACTAGAGTCAGGGGTCTTTTTTGTTGACATGCTAGTTGAAGCGTTAGCAGCGACAGTCGACGTCCGCGTCTGTCATTTTACCCGCAATCGCACCGCGAGACGGCGGCCGTTTTGGGTCCAAGATGGCTGACGCCGTCTCTCGGTGTTCGAAGCTGTGGTCTGTCCCTTATTTCACGTCTGTAAAAAGGAAACTCTTTATAATAAAGCTAGACTCTGCATTAACCCTGTGGCGCCACCTGTCTTTGTACTTTCTATTGAACCAACAGCCAATGAGCTCGCTCGCCACAACCCTGCACTTGACAGTCAGAGCGAGCACGCCAGTGTCACTGCACACACACGCACAGAAAAACGACCAACGTAGTGATGGCGTCGATGCCAGATTTTATTTCACATTCATTTCAACCAGAATCTTAGATGTTAGTGATGATGATAATGATGACGATGGTGATGATGATTATGATGATGATGATGATGATGATAAAGACATCGTTGTTGTTGTTGTTGATGATGTTGTTGTTGTTGATGATGTTGATGTTGTTGGTGATGTTGTCTTTGAGGTGAAACAGTAGGACAGAAGTCTATGAGGATGAAGATAATCTGGATTATTCTCCAGACTCGTCCCTTCAACTCTGATGTCTTTGATGTCGTCATCTTCAGCCATGTGTGTGTGTGTGTGTGTGTGTGTGTGTGTGTGTGTACATGCATACTCTTGGAGATCAGTGCATATTTAGACTATTACTATTATTATTGTGTGAATAATTTGTACATGGCTCATTCCTTAGGTGTGCACGGGAGTGGAGGCAGGTGGGAGTGGGCAGGGGGTACGTGCACATTTCTCCGTCTTCACAGTACACTGGGGTTTCTGAAGTTATGGCCTGCAAACCGGGCCAGATCTCCCAGCTCCTCCTCGATCCTGCCAAAGTGAATAAAGATTAGAGTTCAGTGGAAACACAAATACAGGGTGGACAGACACAGAAGAAGGCAAGGACAGAGGAGACCACAGGGAGGAGCTCGGAGGGAGACGAGCACACATGTCAGGCAGCGGCAAGGCAGGACAACCATGGAGAAGATGGGTCCAGAGACAGTGGACTGGCACCTCCCGACTCTGATCACAGACATTCTGGCTTTTATGGGAACCAGTGGCTGAATCTACTCATGTGTGAAATGTCTATTTATTTGTTGGCTCTGATTCTGCAGCAGACACTATATACTACAGTATATATACACTATACTGTATACTGTATATATGCTCTATAATCTGTAAAAATGCAGTATATTCTACATATATATGCAGTATATCCTGCATATATATGCAGTGTATTCTGTATAAATGCACTATATTCAGTATATATCACTATATTGTGTATATATCACCATATTCTGTATACATGCACTTTATTCTGTATATATGCACTATATTCTGTATATATAACTATATTCTGTATATATATCACTATATTCTGTATATATCACTATATTCTGTATACATGCACTATATTCTGTATATATGCACTATATTCTGTCTATATGCACTATATTCTGTATGCAGTGTATTCTATATATATGCACTATATTCTGTATATATAACTATATTCAGTATATATCACTATATACTGTGTATATCACTATATTCTGTATACATGCTCTATATTCTGCATATATGCACTTTATTCTGTATATATGCACTATATTCTGTCTATATGCACTATATTCTGTATAAATGCAGTACATTCTGTATACATGCACGATATTCTGTATATTTGCACTGTATTCTGTATATATGCAGTACAGTATATTCTGCTGTTCTCACAGTTTTTTCTTTACTCAAACACTGGGTAAACAGTTTTGAATGCTGCACAAACAGAAAAAGCAGGAAGTGGATGTGTTTAGCTGAGGTCTTCTACAGAAGGAACGAGGACAAGTCTTCAGGAAGGAGAAAGGAGGAAGGAGAATTGTGGGGAGGCATGTCTGGCACCAGGGATAAAGGGGAAGGACGCACACACTGGTACACACTCCCATGGTTTACTGAGAGAACGGACTTCATGTCTAGAGTTTGTTTCCAAATGACAGTCAATGAGAAGCTGTTAAACCAGTGTACTTCTCCTTCTCCTGACCACGGCTGTTGAGTCCAGACACGAGAGGCCAACGCAGAACTGGTTCTCTCTTCCTTTTTCCAAAAAGTGCCCACAGCCGCCGTAGGAATGACCGAGAACTGCTCTCTCCACTCAAGACCTGGGGCTGACATCGGTCCAGGCCGGTCCAGGCAGGGAGTTGGAGCAGCAATTTAGATCTTTCCATCTTCAGGTTCTCCAGCTCCCCCTGGAGCGTCATCCTCCTGGTCTTCTCCTTCTCCAGGTTTTCAGAGATGGCTTTGTTCAGAGCCTGGAGCTGAACACTGAGCATCTCCTCCACTTGAAGTTTAGCAGAAAGCCACTGATTGGCTGCTCTCAGGGACTGGACCTCCCGCCACAGAGGCTTCATCATGACCCTGGACTGTTGCAAGGCAGCACACGCCCTCTGCTGCACGTCCTTGTGATTCCGGAGTTCTGTCTTCAGTTCCTGGTTCCAGGCTCGCTCCAACCACAGCTCAGCACTCACAGAGTTGAACTCGCACCTCTTGGACTGACTTGGCGGTGCACTGGAGAGGTCCAGGTTGACCTCCTTCAGGAACTCCAGCTCCACATCAAAGTCTTGGCGGTGCTGCTGCTTAATGTCCACTGAAAAGACATTCAATTTGGATACCAGCAGCTGGTTTTCCTTTAACAGAGATTGGTTCTCCTGTGACAAAGACTCTCGCTCAAGGGACAAGGACTTGTTCTCATCCTGAAGAGATCGGTTCTCTTTGGACAGAATATCCTGCAGGTTTGTCAAGGCCTTGTTTTCAGTGAACAGCTGTTGGTTCTCCTTGGACAAAGAGTCCTTCTTGCTCAGCTGTAATTTTTTCTCCGTTACTAGCGACTCATTTTCTCTTGTCAGAGACTCATTCTCCTTTAACGAGGACTTATTCTCGTCTAACAGAACCCGGTTCTTCTTAGTCTCCGTCTGCAGCTCTCTGGTGAGCAGGATGGACTGTGTCATCAGTTTATAGCTAACATCCTCCTCTACGGCCAGCTTCTCAGAGAGTTCCACTTTGGAGTCCCTAAGTCTTCCCAGCTCCTGACGGTGGACATCCTTCAGAGCCCTCTTCTCTCGTCTCTCAGTCTCAAGTTGGACACGAAGGTGTCTTATCGTCTCACTCTGAAAGAGTAGCATTTCTCCTGTCATTGCTGGCCACATATTGGATACCGTTCTTACGTACTGGTGGCTCAGTGTTTTGAGGAGCAAGGAGGGGGGTGGGACAGTAAACTGTAGTTGGATGGTTAGTTTGGGTAAGTAGTTATACCTGAGTAACTAGTGATGTAAGCTGGTAATCTCTGAATTATTTTAGTATTTCTTCATGCCACCTTGGCACCATGATCGTCGTTGAGCAGAACATGCAACCTTGAAAAACCTTGGTGCTCAACTGCCGTGGACGGAGAAAACAAGTTCTACAATGTCACGGCTTTAATCAGCTGCTCAAAGAATGATGATGTCACGGAACAAATACCGACAATTGTTAACAAAGAAACCAACAAGCACTGAGCAAACTTTGTGTCTGACCTCATTAGCTGGTTATACTTGGCCAGTCTCTCAGACCTGCAGGGGGCGCCGGTCTTAATCTGCATGAAAAAGAGAAAAAAATGAAATATTTTTAGTTTGTATTTTATTACAGAGAGACACCATTTAAAGTCAGAGCGTTTGAACAGCTGCCGTGACCATCAACATGTCAAGCAGGTGGGGACACGGGGCGACCACACTGTGGCTGGTTGCCGTCCCAGTACCTGTCCAGTGCAGAGTCCCACCACCAGGTCGGCGATGAAGGTGTCCTCTGTCTCTCCAGATCGATGGCTGACCATCACACCCCAGCCGTTGGCCTGGGCCAGTTTACAGCTGGGACACAGAAAGGGGGTGGATCAGTACGGGAGACCAGAAGGAGAACCCCTGAAAGTTCTTTATAAAAGGTTGCCCCCTGGTGGTATCTATTTTACAACCCCCAGTGAAACGTTAGAGATAAACCCCACGTACGCCTGGATGGCCTCGGTGACGGAGCCGATCTGGTTGACTTTGAGCAGCAGGCAGTTGCAGGCTCGATCCTCTGCAGCTCTCTCTATCCTCTTGGGGTTGGTCACCGTGAGGTCGTCTCCGACAATCTGGATCCCCATACGGGCTGTGAGATTTGACCACGCCTCCCAGTCATCCTGGTCAAACGGGTCCTCGATGGAAACCACTAGGGACCAATGAACACCAGGGTTAGGATTTCAAAAGGACAGACCGATGGACGACGGATGAGATGAATCCTCCACCTGGGTAGTTGTTGACGAAGCCCAGGTAGATTTCAGCCAGCTCCTCTGCACTGATGTGTCTCTCTGGATCTGGAGGGGATTTAAAGTCCAGGTCGTACTTTCCGTCGCGGTAAAATTCTGAGGCAGCCACATCCATCCCCACCACCACCTTGTCTGTGAAGCCGGCCTTCTCTATGGCTGTCTGCAGGAGGTCCAGAGCTGCAGGAGAAGCAGGCGGAGATGGAGACGTGTTGACGGGAGAGCATATGACCTGAGTCATACTGACACGAAGGTGTCCTCACCCTCACTGTTCTCTAGGATGTTGGGAGCAAAACCTCCCTCATCTCCGACGTTGATGGCGTCCTGACCGTACTTCTGCTGGATCACTCCCTTCAAGGTGTGGTACAGTTCTGATCCTATCCTCAAGGCCTCCCTGACGGAAGAGCAATTTCACCAACACCATCATCATCATCATCATCAGTGAACATTGATTATAGGTACAGGTCAAAGGTAGTCTCACTTGAAGGACTCAGCTCCAACAGGGAGAACCATGAACTCCTGCATGGCCAATTTGTTTCCAGCGTGAGAACCTCCGTTGATGACGTTGAAGGCCTGGAGCAGGAGCAGAGGGGATTCAGTCCACAAGGTGGCAGCAATGTCAAGTTCAACATTGACTCATGTCTGTGTGTGTCTGTGTGTGTGTCCTACAGGGACAGGCAGCACTAGCTCAGTGTTCCCAGCCAGGTCAGCGATATGTCGGTATAGCGGGACGTCCTTCTCTGCAGCTCCGGCCTTACAGACGGCCAGAGACACCCCCAGGATGGCGTTAGCTCCGAACTGAGCTGTGGGAGTTGGGGAGGAAGGTTAGGTGGGACAAGCCTGACTGGTGCTTTTCCTCACACACTTACATTTGTTCTCAGTTCCGTCCAGTTGGATCATCAAGTTGTCCAGCTGTTCCTGCTCCACCACGCTGACACCCTGCACACACACACCGAACACACACTCACGGTCAGTTGGTGTTGGACAGGTTTGGGGGGCGGGAAGTGGGGTGATTTAGACTCACGGAGGAGATGAGCGCCGGACCCAGAGTGTCGTTGATGTGTCCCACAGCCTTGAGGACACCTGAGGACCAGAGACAGATGACAATTAGAAACCCTTACGTAACTAACAGGCTAACACAAGTACCCAATGTCCGTCCCACCTTTGCCCTTGTAGCGACTTTTGTCTCCGTCTCTGAGCTCCAAGGCTTCGTAGATTCCCGTGGATGCTCCGCTGGGAACGGCCGCTCGGAACAAACCTGAGACCGAGATCACTCTGTTGGTCTTTGTCCACTTTGCTCTCAACATAGGTTATTTGTCAGCAGCAATACTGCCCCCTGTCTGCAGCTAAGGGTGGCCTCATGCCTACAGTAAGCCGGTCGGTGGCAGTCACCTCACACAGTAGAAACTGTAAGAATCCAGTCTTCACCCTCGTCTCTTTGTTTTCTTCCTCTGTGCTCACCTTTGTCCGTGCGCAGGTCCACTTCCACCGTGGGGTTTCCCCGGGAGTCCAAGATCTCCCTGGCAACGATGCTGATGATGGACATCCTAGAATTGACGGGCAGGTGGGAAGAGACACAGTGTCACTGTCACAACAACAGAACAGCTGCACACTGACATCCGGTTGGGATGGACTCGTGGGCGGGAGGGTAAGGATGCTGGAAGAGGGGAGTCCAGCCCCCCCACTGTCACCCCCATGACCTGAGCTCTGTCTTCAGTTCCTCTCATGTTCCACTGCTGAGTGTTACATAAGGCCCACAGCAGAGAGTGGCTGAGGAGGGCGGGAGGCAGGGAGGAGGAGAAAAAGGATGAGGAAGCAGGGGGTTGGGAGGGTGGGAGGGGGGGGCACACCTACAAACAGACTGCAGTACTCAGCAGAAAAACAGGTTGACAGTGAAGTGGTGAGAGAGAGAGAGAGAGAGAGAGAGGCTGCTGGCCAGGTAGTCATGTGACGTCAGAACTCAGTCCTATAGTCAGTACCAGATCATAAATCCAACCGTGAGCTGAATCAAGTGAAGGTGGCTGGAAGTTAGTCAAGCTCCTCCTAGTGGAGACTCTACATCACTGACTTCCACAGACCTCTGATGCCTCCAGTGGTGAGATTGTGTCACGGAGGTCACTTAGTACCAACAGTACCATCTCTACCTTGATCTGTGACATTCCTGCTCAGTCGGTACCCGGAAACCAGAGCACCCTCCATCCCCTCACCCTCCTCACAGCAGCCATTTTTGGAGGAATCAGAGAAACACCAGGATGGAGCTCAGAGATGGAGCTCAGAGATGGAGCTCAGTGATGGACCTCAGACTCACGGCTCTTCTCAGAACCATCAACATCACACGCACACACAAAAAACGACAACGGATGAAGGACAGACAGAGACACAGACACAGAGGGAGAGAGAGGACTTACCTGCTGCTGACGCTCAGTGTGTGTGTATATGTGTGTGTGTGTGAGAGAGAGAGAGGAGAGGGGGAGGGGAGGTGAGTCAGAGTGAGATGGAGGGAAGAAGAACAGGAGGAAAAGGTTGATAGGAGCAGGCGCAAAAGGAGGAGGAAGAGGAGGAGAGACCACACCTCTAAAGAGAGAAAGAGAGAGAATAGAATTGGATGCTCTCTCTCTCTCTCTCTCTCTCTCTCTCTCTTTCTCTCCCTCTCTCTCTCCTTCTCTGCAGTCTGATCTCTAATTCTACAAAGACAGACAAAAATACTCCAATAGCAACGGCAGAGCTACCGCCACCTCCTGGCCTAAGAATGGAACTGTAAACTGTAAAGTTGTTATGGTTGATACTAATGTTTAAACAGGTGACACAGAAAGGAGGAAGACAGAAAAGAGCTGATGTTTCACACGCTGGGGAGTAACAGTAACAGTTACAATTACAGCAGCAGCAACAGTAACAGTAACGGTGACAGTTACAGTTACAGCAGCAGCAACAGTAACAGTAACGGTGACAGTCACAGTTACAGGAGCAACAGAAACAGCAGCAGCAGCAGTAACAGTACCAGGGGCAGTGGTGGTGCAGACGCTGTTGGTGGCTGTTTTTCAGTGGATTAACTGTGGGCGGAGAAGTTGGACTATATGAATCTTCTGTTTGTTTATTGTGTTTTTTTTTCCATTTGTAATGTCTTGAAATCTTAACTGTTCTTCTTCATTTCTGATTTCTTTTCACCCTTTAAAACTAAATTTACAAATATAATTCTGTGAGTATTTTAATCTTTTTTATTGAATCTTAACTGCATGATACAACCAGAACAAACTCAAAACACAGCACACAGCACAACAACCCCACGACAGCCAAGGAAAATACCAAATAAAAGAAACACAGACATTAAAGTAATACTTCTGTGAGGTTTTCAATGTATTTACTCTCAGTCTCGCCGACATGTACAAACTGCAAAGTCGTTTTATGACAGTGCAAATGACGACCCGACTAAAAATTCTGATTTTTTTTGTCGCAGTTTGCCCCAAGACACAGCAGGGGGAGCTACTTTCTTAATTTTCTACGTTTTGTCGCAGAACAGACGTCTACAGGGCACCACGTGACCCATTTGTGATTGACAGGTTAATAGGTTGAGGTCCCAGGAGGTACAGTCGTCTTTGTCTGGAGGAAGCTGAACTTCCCCTCCTCCCCCAGTCCTCCCGCACTCTCCCGGCACAGACCAAAGTCCGTGGAGAAAGTCAGTGATTTTCTCTGTGGTGCAGTGACTTCTGTCTTCTTCTGTCCCAACTGTTTACATGAATAGTCAGTGTCTCTGACTATTATGGGATGTTCTTTGTCTTGTCACGATGTGCCTTGCTGTATGAAATGGGGGAGGGGCAATGTATGGGTGTGTGTAGGGCGTCTTGGGGTGTGGGGGGAGTCTGTTCATGTCGTGGACGTGCGGGCTCATAATGTTAAGTTATGCATGTGTTGAGGAGAAAGTGACACAAGATGGCGGAAGTGTGTGTTTGTGTGTGTGTGTGAAGAGACGACTTGACACACTGGTCCAGGTCACCACACCACAGGATGGAGACAAAACTGTGACCCGTGGAACTTCAGTGGACAACAGCTGGAACATCCACCTTTTCCTGGTTCAGGGTCAGACCAAATGTCAATGGTCACATGGTCTCTTAACATTTGGAGAGGGTGAGATCCATCAGTGGCTCCCTGTCCACACTTGTCTTCATCATCTGGACCTCAGACCAAACATCCTGTAACCAGTGGCACTGCAGGGTTGGGACAGTTTTGAACCAGGTGGGGTAGAAAAAGAAACTGGAGAAGAACCAGGTGGAGCTAAAAAAAAAAGCAAGAGGAGAACCTAACTGATATACCTTGTTGGAACTGTTCTATCTAAGGTTCTGTCGGTCTATGGAGACAGCAATGAAAACCATAGGTGTCACTCACTTCTGTCTCACTGCTCTGTCTCCCAGTGCTGGTCGAATGCAGATGACAACTTTGACTAATGGGATTCAAGGAGGAGAACCAGGTGATGGGAACTAAAAGAGAAAAACCAGGTGTTCCTCAGCAGGTACACCAAGGATACAACAACTTGAAAGCTCAGAAAGACGGTTTTATTTCCCTCTGAAGGCCAATGAACTTCTATCTATCCATCTCGGCCCTGGGTCAGACTGAGGTTATGAGGCCTGACCCTGGCGAAGGATTCAAGGAAAACCTGATTGTGGTTCTATGGTCTGTGATGTTCTGTCCTGGTCCCTGCAGCTCCTTCTCTCAGTTCATAATCCTGAACCTCTAACCCCCGCCCCCACCTTCTGTGTTCCTTCATCGCCATGATGACCAGCATCAGCAGCACTATTGTTATTATGGTCTGTATAAACCCCCCAGAAATGAAATTATTATTATCTCCTGGTGATGAAGGTTTTAAGGAGGGGCCAAAAGAGCTGTGCACGTGGTTTCCATGACAACTAGCCCTATGTATCATTCTGATTGGAGATTATGGGGTAGCCCCCCACCCCTCCGCTGCACTCCAATCCTGCAGACATAGACATAAAACATAGCGAATAGTAAAAAAGGCCTGGATGGAGGTGTGGGGTGGAGGGAGGGGGGCGTCAGTGACATCATGAAGCCCCGCCCCAGGAAATGGTTCAATGCCCAGTCTGCAGTAGCCACAGTGGTCACCTGTGATTGACAGCTGTCATTCAGTCAGTGGCCTTGGACCTGAATCCACCTGTTTGTGGTGCACGGCTGTGACCCGGCTCTCATCACATCTCCAGTCGGTGGCCCACATTTGAAATTGTGTAACATATAGACCACACGGGAGCATGGACTAGGTGACCTGGTGCATCCCAGAGCCTGGACCAGGTGCTGTGAAGACCAGAGGAGAGCCCACTCCGATGGACACACACACACACTAAAACCAGATGTGGGCCGTGAAAAGTCTTCAAGTCTCCTTGAGAAAGAGGCCCAAGTGGGCTTCACCTCAGGGTCAGGACACCAGAAGGTGTGACGAAAGGCCCGTGTGGGCCGCGTCTACTTCCTGTACAGTAACAGTGCACATACGTGCACGGAGGAGTCACGTGGCGCACACAGCAGCCACGTGACGGCTCTCTCACTGGGCTTTTTGGAGTTATGCTTATTGTGAGATGTCAGTGTGACTGAATATTATGGGATGCAGCATGAAGGGGAGGGAAGGGGAGAGCATCTCCATGGCAACGGCGGAGGTGCGTGTTTGTAGGAATGGGGAAGAGTCTATGGAGGGGGAGGGGTGACTATTATGGTCTGCAGTTGCAAGGTAACTATGCAGAGTGGGGGTGGGGCGACTGACGTGCGTGAGTGCGTGCGTGTGTGTTGAGGGGGTTATTATGGGATGTCTGGCCCCTGATCTCTTTGTGTGTGCGCGCGTCCACGTGGGGCGTGTGTGCGTGGATGAGTTTGTGCGCGCGGAGGTAAAGAAAAGAAAGAAGCAGAGACGGCGTCGTCGTCGTGTGCACACGCTGCCGCTTACACGCACACAAAAGAAAACTGACCGAAACGAAGAAAAAAGAGGACGAAACATTAGTGTGGAAGGTGAATTTACCCGGGCTCTGAGATTAAAGCGCCTCCCGGTGTTGGCGAACGGAGTTACTACTGTTGTGAGTATTTGACACTTTTATTCGCTCCCGTATATTCGACTTTCCCCCGTTTGTTTTTCGGGTACAGAGGTCCAAGTGCGGCAGCCCGCTCACGGTGCCGGTTCTCTTTGCCAAATGGTTGTCGGTGTGAGTTCGGCTCCTGCAACTGGAATCTCCGTTAGCACACATGCTAATGCTAACGGGTGTTAAAATGAGAATGAGTGAAGGAAGCAAGGCAGGCAGATAGAGATGTGACGGATATGAACGGGTGAAGGACCATAGATCACTATCGTCTGCTTTGTATTTCACATCACCCGACAAAACTGGGGTGTTTATATCCTGGATAGTGAGCACATGTGCCGGCTGTTTGTATTTTACCGGCAGATGTTTTTTCTGTTCTGTTAGTGTGTCTTTAATCACTCCAGCTTCTCTCTGTGTGTCTCTTTTTCTTTCAAACACCTCCTGTGGACCGGGAAACCGCTGCTCCTGCTGGAATTAAACTCCTTCACCAACTTGGACAGGTCACTACTCTGGATTACCGCCATCAAAATAAATAAACTCGGTCAGCTAACAGTGCAGTTGGCTAAAGGACTGAGAAGTTTCCCGGTTATTATGTCTGGAAGCGACGATGACAGAGACGAGTACGGAGCCGCGGACGAGCGGTTGTTGCACGGTAAGACGGCGGCTCGTTCCATGCTAATGTTGATGCTAGCGGACATTCTTTTGACGTTCGTATCAATCATGGTTTATTAGCCACTTTGCTAACTTCCGGCTTCAGTGAGCGAACCAGTCACATTAGCCAACCTTAGCTTTTCAACCAACTTCCGGTTAGCAAAATAGTACGTTATTGTCGCCCGAAGCAGATTATTTTCTTATATTATGTGTAAGTCTATCACGATAACTCCGTCATTCACAATCACTTCATCTGACGCCGGTCGGTTGCTTCCAAAGCCGTTCGCCGACTGCCGGTGTTTCCCGGGCCTAGCGTCAGCATCTCCGTTTTTTTGTTTCTACGTTTCGATGACAAGATGGAGGCAGCCACTTAGCTGAAGCTAACGGATGACGTTCTCGGTCTTTCCCCTCCTCATGGCTGGTGGCGCCTTCGGTTTGAGTGTGATGTATTTATAAATGTCCAAATAATAGGTCGTGTCAATAAACAAGACATGTCACAGTAACCTTATCGGTTTAAATTGTCAACATAGCGCTTCTAGAGTAGTTTGTTTATCACGAGTTAGTGGTGATGCAGTCAAAGAACTTCTCATAGTGTTTCTGTTCTTCGTTTTACATGTCATTACTGTCCGTCTTGTCTAGAGACGTTGCAGCGAGTAAACATTAAATCTTTTTGGTTCTTTTCATCTCTAGTTTTCTGCTTTGGGCTCAGAATTTTGGGTTCACAATGTGATGTTGTCTGTTCAGTGATACAGGCTTCAGATCACGGGCCTAAAACATCTGTTAATCCAAGTCCCCTTTTCAGACGTTGTTTCTTTACTGTTTTTTTTTGTTGGTCGGGCTGAAAATTAGTTAGTATAAATGCAGATGAATTGGCGGACCAATCTATTGGTAATATTTACTACAAAAGTAATTAGTAATTACTGCAATATAACAAATGTTTACTTTGACTAAATACATTTTTACCACCGCCAACTTACACAGGTGAATTTTGTGTGTTCTAGATGATGACGACGATGAGGTTTCTGAGAACGAGGTTCCAAAGGTGAAAAAGAAAAAGAAAGCTAAGAAGAGCAAAGAGAGTAAGAGCAGCAAGAGGCGTTCACGAAGAGAGGTATGTCCATGTCCACACTTTGTTGTGGTCTGGTACCACATAAAGTAAAATACTCCACAGTAAGGCTAGGGCCATGTCTGAAGCAATGATCTGGGTTTGATGTCACTTTCTTTGTTTTTTTGCTTTTCCCTGTTACCATCTTTTTTTTTTTATTCTGCATTTATTTTTCTTATTTTGTTTTTATTTTCCAGGAACTTCCTGTCAGCTCGCCGGAGCACATGGACCTTGGTGGTGGTGATGACGGAGATGATGGCTCGCTGCACCGCTCTGAGAGCGAGGGCAGTGACTACACACCAGGTCGCAAGAAAAAGAAGAGAACAGGCAGTGTTAAAGAGAAGAAGAGGGGCAGTGTTGGAAATGAACGGAACTCGGCCAAGAAGAAGGAACCAGAACCAGATGATGAGGAGGATGATGACGATGATGACTGCTCGGTAAGAACAGCTGGGACACATGCACATACACCACGGTGAAATGAAGGAGACTAGTGGGATGTATGTTGAAAAGCAGGCCTCTGTCTGAGGTCCCACTCGGTCCAGTCAGATCTTTTCCCTTCTCATTCATCTCTATCTAAATTAGTGGTTCCTGGTTCCTTAACCTGAGTTTGATCAAACCCCAGGGGTTTGGTGGGTCGGTCTCAGGGGTTTGATGGAGCCTCTGCCGCTGAGGTCAAAACACACCATCTCACCCTACTAAAGTAGGATTTGGTGTATGGTTACGTGGTTCATAAATGACGTGTTGCTTCTGTCACCTCTGCTGTCAGGGAAAGTTCTAGCTTTATTTTCTTCTGCAGGAACCCAAGTCATCTTCTCAGCTGTTGGACGACTGGGGCATGGAGGACATCGACCACGTGTTCACGGAGGAGGACTACCGTGCTCTCACCAACTACAAGGCCTTCAGTCAGTTTGTCAGGTACAACTGTCTTTGTCGGGTTCATGTGGAGAGGATATGCAGATTTGTGGATCAAACCAGGCTTTGAACCCTGTCTCCTGTCCCCTGTCCAGACCTCTTATTGCAGCGAAAAACCCCAAGATTGCTGTGTCAAAGATGATGATGGTCCTTGGCGCCAAGTGGCGTGAATTCAGCACCAACAACCCTCTAAGGGGAGCAGCTGCCGCCAATGCAGCCCTTGCTACAGCCAATGTACCTGCTGCTGTGGATACCATGGTGGCAGAGGCGGCTCCCAGTGCACCTGCAGCTCCACCGGCACCTCCTCCTGCAGAGCCTCACCTGCCACCCGCACCACCGCTGCGAAAGGCTAAGACCAAGGAGGGCAAAGGTGTGGTTGACGACGGGTAACGATGGGTTGGGCTGCAGCAGAATCGGTAGCGTCTCTACACCTTCGGCATTTGTCTTTCAGGTCCAAATGCTCGCAAGAAGTCCAAACCTGCACCAAAGCCTCAGGAGAAGAAGAACAACAGCAAGACCAAAAAAGTGGCTCCGCTAAAAATCAAACTCGGAGGATTCAACAACAAGAGGAAACGCTCCTCGGTGAGAACTCTCCCAGTTTCTGAAGGCGGCTGCTTTCTTACAGTTGGGCTGCAGCTCATTTTTTTAACTGTGCTCTGACTCCTCAGAGTGAGGAGGACGAGCCTGACGGGGACAGTGATTTTGACGACGGCAGCATGAACAGCATCTCAGTATCTGAGGGGTCCAACAGTCGCAGCAGCCGCTCCAAGAAGAAGCCCACCAAGAGCAAACCCAAGAAGAAGAAAGGTGTGAATTCAGTTGGGGTGCTGACAGGAACACCTTCTGTTTGAGTGGCACAGATATCAGTAGTTTGCACCTCTCTGGTTTCTGCCAGTGCGCGTGTACTTTCATGGACAGTCACCATGAGTGTCCACTGGAGCTGCAGGTGTTCCAATGTTCCAAGTCTTTTGGGGGTTCTATACTTCCTTCGTGATCCATTCCAGGACCAAAGTGAAGTGTGTTGAATATGATGATGATGACATTTGCTTTTCCATCTGTCCCAGAAGCAGAGGATGGGGACGGCTATGAGACAGACCACCAGGACTACTGTGAGGTGTGTCAACAAGGCGGGGAGATCATACTGTGTGACACCTGCCCCAGAGCCTACCACATGGTCTGTCTGGACCCAGACATGGAGAAGGCCCCCGAGGGCACCTGGAGCTGCCCACACTGTGTATGAGTTACCTCCATCTCTCTGTACACCAAAGTTCTCACCTGACACTGTCCTGTTCACTCGTGCAGTGACAACAGCCCCAACAGTCTCTTTATGTCCCTTTGTCTAGGAGAAAGAGGGCATCCAATGGGAGGCCCGGGAGGAGGCCTCTGAGGGGGAGGAAGACAACGGCGAGACCGGAGAAATGGAGGAGGACGACCACCACATGGAATTCTGTCGCGTCTGTAAAGATGGAGGAGAACTTCTGTGCTGTGATTCATGTCCGTCCTCGTACCATATCCATTGTCTCAACCCACCGCTGCCTGAGATTCCTAATGGAGAATGGATCTGTCCACGCTGCACGGTGGGTGAAGATCGGGAACCCTCAGAACCCAGTCCTGCTGGCAGATCGATTCGTGCTCTTCTGGTTTTGTTTTCATTTGGTTCATATATAAAGGTCTGCTTCTCCTCCTCTACCAGTGTCCACCCATGAAGGGCAAGGTCCAGAAGATCCTCACCTGGCGCTGGGGAGATCCTCCTCCTCCTACACCTGTGCCCCGTCCTCCTGATCTTCCTGCGGACTCTCCCGATCCTGCCCCACTGGCAGGACGGCCGGAGAGGGAGTTCTTTGCCAAATGGTCCAACATGTCGTATTGGCACTGTTCCTGGGTCACAGAGCTGCAGGTAACGGATTACAAATGAGTAACTAGAGAAATGACCCCCCGCTCATGTCATGGTTCCTGTGATGTCAAACCTGGGTCCCATACGTACTGGCACAGTCCATCCGCTGACTGTCTCCTCTGTCCTCCTATAGTTGGAGCTTCACTGCCAGGTGATGTTCAGGAACTACCAGAGGAAGAATGACATGGATGAGCCTCCACCCATTGACTTTGGAGAAGGAGAAGAGGACAAGAGCGTTAAGAGGAAGAATAAGGATCCTATGTACGCTCGGCTCGAGGAGAAGTACCTTCGTTTCGGAATTAAGATGGAGTGGCTGATGATCCACCGCATCCTCAACCACAGGTGAGTGAACACAGGCTGCCAGGTAGAGGACAGCTGAGAAAGACTCATGCAGAATTTCTGTGTTCTGCTCCTTCCTAATGACTAGCAAGTAAATGGTCATTGTGTGGTTTTTGCAAACAGCTGCAGAGTGAAGGTCTGTCTTTAGACTTGATGTTTGACATCCAATGTTGTCTTTTCTGTTCCGTCTCAGCGTGGACAGAAAGAACAACGTCCACTACCTGATAAAGTGGAGAGAGCTGCCCTACGACCAGGCCACCTGGGAGGCTGAGGACATGGATGTACCAGAGTTTGACACCTACAAGCAGCAGTACTGGAACCACAGGTGAGTGTAGTTCATGTTTATACATACACTTCTGCACACACACACCCGCGCAGACACAAACAGACTAAGCGGTCTCTGATTGGCTGTGCCTGTTCCAGAGAGCTGATGATGGGAGAAGAGGGACGACCGGGAAAGAAGATCAAAGTTAAAGGACGAGTAAAACGTCCAGAGAGGCCTCCAGAGAATCCTGTCGTTGATGTGAGGCCACACCCTGCAGTTCATATGTTCACTGTTCGCAGTTCATAAGTCACTACGTTTTCACGTGGAAATTAGAGGTGGCATTAAATGGAACTACATGAATCCCTTGGGATTTCCCTTTGGGAAATTAAAGACTGAAATTGCCACATTTCTCAATCGACTGTGGTCTGAACTGAAATCTAAGCTATTCCCCATGGTTTCTGTGTTCTGTTGGAGTCGTATGGTCCAATCGAAAGAATTCCCTCCGATTTTGACTTTCTTCTTTATTTAATTTTTTTTCCCCAGCCGACCATAAAGTTTGAGCGCCAGCCGGAATATCTGGACAGCACAGGAGGAACTCTACATCCATATCAGCTGGAGGGTCTGAACTGGCTCCGGTTCTCCTGGGCACAGGGAACAGACACCATCCTGGCTGATGAGATGGGTCTAGGAAAGACGGTGCAGACGGCCGTCTTTCTTTACTCCTTGTACAAAGAGGTGCCTTGTTTGTTGTATTCTGAAGCATTTTTCAACCTAAAAACTGAATTCATTCTTATCTCATTGAAAAAAGAGTTAAAAATAATATTTAAAATTTGTTCAACTTTAATAGTTAGCCTTTTTTCTGTGCGGAATCTTTAGTCGAGCAAAAAGCTCTTGTCTTATTGTGTGATTTTGATTTTAGACTCATTGATGGCTATATGCCATACCATTTGTGAAACAAGTTGATGGTGCACACAGCAGTAAGTGAGTGGTCATGTGACTCTTGTCTCTGCCTGCCTCAGGGTCACTCTAAGGGTCCATTCCTGGTTAGCGCTCCACTCTCCACGATAATAAACTGGGAGAGAGAGTTTGAGATGTGGGCCCCCGACATGTACGTGGTGACGTACGTTGGCGACAAAGACAGCAGAGCTGTGATCAGGGAGAACGAGTTCTCGTTTGAGGACAACGCCATCAGGGGAGGGAAGAAGGCCTCGAGGATGAAGGTCAGACACGGAGCACAACAGCTGTGTACAAAACAGCCGCCAAAAATTCAGTGTGATAATCACATTCAGAACACAGCGTGAAATATGTCTTTGTTTACCTTAACAACACCGTCTGGTCAGAGAAGGAACAACTTACTTAGGCTACTTTTATTGTCATTGCACAAAACACAACAGTGGGTCTGGCATTGGAATACACAATACACACTACACAGCCTGTAAACCAGGAGGTAAACAAGTAGGTGGGATATTTTACACTTTTATGCGGTCCAATGTAAAGGGCTGGCAGCGACATAATATAAAAGAACATAAATATACACACACACACACGCTATTTACTTCTTTTCCTTTTGTCTTGTCCCTTTTTTTTTGAGGGGTTGAGTCAACAATTTCCATCTCCCCCTGTCCCCTATCCTCAACCCTAACTCCCAACTACCTCCATGTCCTCCCTCACTGCGTCCATAAATGTCCTCTTTGGTCTTCCTCGTTGTCTCCTACCTGGAAGCCTCCATCTCTAGGGTCATTCTTCTACCAATGTATCCACTGTCCCTCCTCTGGACATGTCCAAACCATCCTCAATCTGTCTTCTCTAGCTTTTCTCCAGACCTTCCTGTCTGTGTTGTCCCTCTAATGACCTCATTTCAGATCCTGTCCATCCTTCTCTCTCTCTCTCTCCTAAAGAGAATCTCCTCCAGCTCTACCTCCTGTCTTCTGCCTATTCCTAGTGTCTCTAATCCATCCATAACCCCTGACTCTTTTCTCCAGCTGTTCCATCCTAGGTATATACTAGGGTGCACCCACACGTCCATGCATATTGATCAAGTGCATTGTATTGATGAAGTCTGAATGTCGTCCTACAGAAAGACTCGTCCATCAAATTTCATGTCCTGCTAACATCCTACGAGCTGATCACCATCGACATGGCCATCCTGGGCTCCATCGACTGGGCCTGTCTGGTGGTGGACGAAGCCCACAGGCTGAAGAACAACCAGTCCAAGGTGCCTGCAGTTCTGCTTCGTTGGAGCTGAGCGTCTGTAGAATCACGCTGGGGTTTCACAGCCGTCCTCAATGTCTGTTTCTTCTGCTGCAGTTTTTCCGTGTGCTGAACAACTACCCGCTACAGCACAAGCTGCTCCTGACAGGAACTCCTCTGCAGAACAACTTGGAGGAGCTCTTTCACCTGCTCAACTTCCTGACCCCAGAGAGGTTCAAGTAAGTGCAGCACAGCTGGATATAGCACGACTGGTGTCGCTCCTCCTCTGTGCGTCCTCTTGACTCCTCCCTTGTCTCCTCAGTAAACTAGAGGTCTTTCTGGAGGAGTTTGCGGACATCGCCAAGGAGGACCAGATCAAGAAGCTTCACGACATGTTGGGACCACACATGCTGAGAAGACTAAAAGCCGATGTCTTCAAACATATGCCGTCAAAGACGGAGCTGATTGTCAGGGTGGAGCTCAGTCCGATGCAAAAGTCAGTCCCCGCAGCTGGTTACATATTTGTGTGATTTAGAAAGTGTCTTCGTTTGACTTTCCATTCCGGTGTGTTTGATCAAAGCTGTGGAATTATCTCCGTCTGTTCTCTGTAGGAAATACTACAAGTTCATCCTGACAAAGAACTTTGAGGCTTTGAACACCAAGGGAGGAGGGAACCAGGTGTCTCTGCTCAATGTGGTGATGGACCTGAAGAAGTGCTGTAACCATCCGTACCTGTTCCCCGGTGCTGCCATGGTACCTCCGTTATGACCCTCTTGTTAATTGTGCCCTGGTCTCCTGAAGACGTTTGACATGGATGTTTGGTTGTCATCTTCAAACAGGAAGCCCCAAAGATGCCCAATGGCATGTATGACGGCGGTGCTCTCACCAAGGCTTCTGGGAAACTGCTGTTACTACAGAAGATGATGAGGAAGCTGAAGGAGGGCGGGCACAGAGTTCTAGTCTTCTCTCAGGTAGACACCGGCATCTGGGACCTTTACAGAATCAAGTTCTCGTCCTTAACCTCAAAGTTTCTCCTCTGTGCCGCAGATGACCAAGATGTTGGACCTTCTAGAGGACTTTCTGGAGAACGAGGGCTACAAGTACGAGAGGATTGACGGAGGAATCACAGGAGGGATGAGACAGGAGGCCATCGATCGCTTCAACGGTTAGTCACTCAGACAGTCACAGTTGAACTGAAGGAACAGATGAGCACAGGAACATCTGATTGTATCTTCACCTCCTCCTCAGCTCCTGGAGCTCAGCAGTTTGCCTTCCTGCTCTCCACAAGGGCTGGAGGTCTGGGCATCAACCTGGCCACCGCTGACACAGTGGTCATCTACGACTCGGACTGGAATCCCCACAATGACATCCAGGTACCAGATGTTTCACCTGTAAAACCAGCATTTCTGTCTTGCTCTTGGTTGACCACATCTCTCCATCCTCTGTGTGCAGGCCTTCAGTAGAGCTCATCGTATTGGTCAGAACAAGAAAGTGATGATCTATCGCTTTGTCACCAAGGCCTCAGTGGAGGAGAGGATCACTCAGGTACACAGGAAGTCTCCTCCTTAAGTCCAGGTTCTGCTCCTCAGCTGACCCCTCAATCTGACTCCTCCCACTTGTGTTCAGGTGGCCAAGAAGAAGATGATGTTGACCCATCTGGTGGTCCGACCGGGTCTGGGCTCCAAGACTGGCTCTATGTCCAAACAAGAACTGGATGACATCCTGAAATTTGGAACAGAAGAGCTGTTTAAAGACGAAGGAGAAGGTGAGAAGGTGGAAGAAGGAAAATTCTAGCTCCCTCACTGGGCATGGATGATGGTGATGCCATTCAAACATCCCACTGTCCATGCACAGGTGACAGCGCCCCCCTCAGTCTGTGGACTAGCACTGCTCTCTGTCATAACTGTCACCGCTGTCTTCCTCAGGCGACAACAAAGACGAGGACAGCAGCATCATTCACTACGACGACAAGGCCATCGACCGCTTACTGGACCGGAACCAGGACGCCACTGACGACACAGAGTTACAAAGCATGAACGAGTACCTGAGCTCCTTCAAGGTGGCTCAGTACGTGGTCAAAGATGAGGAGGAGGAGGTGAGCGCTGGCTGTGAGAGTCTCCTCTCCTTGTCCCTGCTCTGTCTCACACACTGCCCTGTTTCTGTGCGAACCTGCAGGAGGAGGAAGTGCAGCGAGAAATCATCAAACAGGAGGAGAGCGTGGACCCAGATTACTGGGAGAAGCTGCTGCGTCATCACTACGAGCAGCAGCAGGAAGACCTGGCCCGGAATCTGGGCAAGGGTAAAAGGATCCGAAAACAGGTCAACTACAACGATGGCTCACAGGAGGACAGAGGTGAGGCCAGGGGGCGCTCTTCAGGTGAGGAATGACCTAAGTCATTCCCGTCAGCCTGTCTCTGTCTCTCTCTCTCGTTTCTCTTTTTATCCTCTCTCTGATGTACTTTGCTAACTGTTACCACTGTTCCCTAATTGATTGCCACAATGTTTCACTGACTTAACTTACATTCTCTGACAGCTGACTGGCAGGATGACCAGTCTGATGGCCAGTCAGATTACTCTGTGGCCTCTGAGGAAGGAGATGAAGACTTTGATGAGCGAACAGAAGGTGAGTTTTTTTTTTTTTTTTTTTAATAATAATTTCTGTTTAAAGATACAAGATTTCCAGCAACTTCACACCCATTTCCTGTCTGTGTAGCCAACTCTCGCAGGCCCAACAGGAAAGGCCTGAGAAACGACAAAGATAAGCCACTGCCCCCCCTGCTGGCCAGGGTTGGAGGTAACATTGAGGTGAGCCTTATTTAAGACCCTGTCTCTTATACA